>JADRCH010000235.1:4134371-4260595 GCA_019843965.1 Rhynchomys soricoides
CTCCTCCTCCTCCTCCTCCTCCTCCTCCTCCTCCTCTTCTTCTTCTTCTCTCTCTCTCTCTCTCTCTCTCTCTCTCTCTCTCTCTCTCCACCCATCTTAGGACCTCAATGCCCCTAACAGATGTTTTTAAACATCACGCTTCTGAGGACTGTTTTGGCCTTTTGCCACTGTGTGTACTCATAGGTTTAATGAGAAAATTGATGCTTCCCAAGCGTTCTTCCCAAGGGGGAGCAACTGGTCTCCTGGTGCAGATGGTGGATGTTCCCTAGGCCAGCATGCTGTGTGTAAGAAAGTGCACACACACACACACACACACACTTCACCCCAGCTCCTTTCTCTCCCTGTGGCCTCAACTTGATGCACACACACTGATGTTTATCACAGTTGGCTGTTTCTGCTTCGGTATGCCTCTGCATAGCCTAGTGTTTATTTGAGCAGTGGGCCATCTTTCTGGAGTGACCTATGCCACACAGGAGGTTGATGTGCTTTAGCTCTCATTTCCTGGTGATGCTCCTCGTGAGCTCACTGCTTGGTTGTGGTGAGGGGAGAGCAGAGCTCTTCCCAGAAGAAGCCTCTGATACTATCTTTGAACATATGCTCTTGATTAAATGAGAAGAGAAAAGACTCTTCATTTCTCCCATTTGGAGGTTAAAGTAGAGAGCTTGTCTAAAACAGATTGTGGCAAATTCTGGGTTTATTTGAACACTATGTCAACATTATTTACTCATGAGAGAAAAAAATTCCAAATTGGTATGTTTCTTTTAATTACCTCATCCTGGAGGTTGCACCCCATAAACAGAAGATATTTCAGAAGCCATTTGGGTATGTCTGAAAGGGCAGATAGGAAAGCTGGTGAGAATGCGTTTGAAAACCTTTGCATAGTTCTAAAGCTAAGAAAGCATGATTAGGAGGCAGTGTGCCTCAGCAAAACTGGACATTGCCCTCAGCGATCTCGGTGGCCTCTTGGAAAAAGTGGATTGTGGAATTCTTGCACAATACAGGTCATGTGACACTGACAACCCCTTTCTGGGGCTAGGTATTACTACCAGATACTCAGACCAGAGTGGCTTTGTTTAATCCCACAATACCCGTACCTTCCTCTTGAGTTCTGTCCATGAAGCACAAGAGATGAATGAAAATATCAGTCATTGAATGAGTTCCAAGCAGATCCTAAGAGTTCTAGTGAATCCAGACCAAAGCACATTTCCTTAACCAATCTCTTGATTGACTGGCTGGGTCGGTCTATCTATCTATCTATCTATCTATCATTTATCTCTCCATCATCTATATCTATCTATATAGATAAATACATAGATAGATAGATAGATAGATACACAGATAAATGTAGATATCTATCATTTATCTTTGTTTTAAAGACAAGATCTCATGTAGCCCAGGCTAACCTTGAATACCCTCTTCTAACTGAGGATGATCTTGAACTCCTGATCCTCTTGCCTCTGTCTCCCAAGTTCTGGTATCACAGATGTGTGCCATAGTACCTGGCAATTGCTTGGTCCTGACTCGATGACCATAGATGACTGGTAGACCATAATCATTTCTGGAGCCAAGATGTGTCTGGGGGTAGATACAGGCAGCTGAGTTAAAGGGGACAAAGACATCCATGAAAAGCTGGCAGCCTCTGCTCTACCCTCAGTTCATGGCCTTTTGTGAATTTCTCTTCAAAACAGCATGTAGTGTTCCATCCCCCAGATTCCCCCACAAACCCTACCTTTCAAGTTGATAGGAATTGTGGGTGGTGGGAAGGAGGAATTTCAGGGCCTGAAACCCAAAGGCTGTGTGGATTTGGTGTTCTACATACTGTAGTTCACCTTAAGCACTGGAGATATCCCACACTTCAGGTGTGTTTTCCTTGTCATAGTGAATTGTACTGACTTCACTCGAAATATACACTGAGCATTTCATCTGAAACAGGCTGCTGATGAACTTGTGCTACTGCTAAATATTGAATCATCTGTGGCTCAGTTCATCATTGTTCAGCCCCACTGAATATTCCTTCATTCTGGCTGAAGTATCCTGGCCTTCCTTCCAGGACCCTTCCCAGATCTGTCTCTAATGTTTAGGACTTTGAGGACCTCAGGGTCTGACTGAGAAACTGCAGTGTTCCTGGAGCCTGACCAGTAGCCAGGATGCTGTAGCCAGTCTTGGACATTGTGTGTGATTAGTCTCTGAGCCTCCTAGACTCCCCTAGTGTCTTCCCATCCTCCAGGCAGCCAGGATCCTTGGTTACACTCTGGGTTTATATGGGGGAAGTCAGACAGTAGAGGCTTGCCAGGTCATGCTCCCAGTAACACCAACAAAAGTCAATAAGTTTCAAGCCACTTGAGAGATGGAAGCTGTTTTTATCTTGCCCTCAAAGCCCCTTTCCTTCCACAGCCAGTGTGAAGCCCAGGGGCTTTCACAATGGAGCCTAGTCAGCAGCAGAACTCCAGTCTCCATACTTAGTAACTCTGTGACCCTAGGCGAGTGACTTGACTTCTCAATAACACAGTTTGCTCTTCTGTGGAAAGTTGATGTGGGACTCCATCCCTTCCAGCCAAAATAATAAGTGGATTTTGGTCCTTAAATTTCTGTTTACAAGACCATCTTATCAATGGGTGAATCACTTATACTTCAAGAAGAATGAGAAAACATATCACCTGTTAATAAATAGTACTTGAGTACAAATTACAACAGGAATGATCCCAAATGTCCCACACAGCCTGAATGAGGAAGTGGAATGGCCGGGGATAGGGGTGGCTTCTTCCACCACTGCTCATGACATCAGTCAACAGGTGAAGTCCTGCTGACATCATCACCAATACAGCTCCTAAAGCCACCAGCTAGAGATATCTGTCCTATGGTCCTGCCCTGGTGACTATCTTTAAAATATGTTTTGTGGCTATCAACAGCTCCTAAAAAGCAAGTTTAGGCTAAGATACAAATATGAACACACAAGCACCATGTTGTGGAGTTGGCATGGGTCATCAAACCTTCTTAATGGTATTTGCATTGCTTTTTATTTTGCAACTCATTGTGTGTTGGTAGTTATAATTTATATATTATGATATGTCTTTAAGATTAAAAAGATTTCAGCCTCCCAAGTGATAACTATTTTCTTTCCTGGGGTTAATTTTGAGGTGAAAGAGCAGGAAAGAAAGGCTCTACCTGTAATTCAGAATAAATACCAGTATAATCTAAGAGCTAACCAAAGTCTCTTTGCCAACCTGCTCCCTTCATGGGTCAATACTGACCCATGTAACATGATATCATCAATGAGGATGACTGGGGTTAAAATCTTGTCCACAGCACACACTTGTATGTTGAAGCATACATTGGTAATCCCAACACTTTGGAGTGGGATGCAGGAGAATTAGAAGTTCAAAGTCATTTGCAACTACACAGTGAGTATTAGGGAAGCCTATGCTACGTGGGCTATCTCAAGAACTCACCATCAACAACAACAAATAGAAAGGAAATTTTAAAACTGAATGAAAGAGAAAACTGTGATGCTTGCTGCTGTTTGCTGCAGGGACAATGTTGCTTTGTACTCATTAGGGACAGAAACATGGTTTTCTGTGGCCTTTGGGTTCTGACTTGGTATGCATGTTAGTGTTTCAAGGCTACATCCTTGATAGACAAATGGCTTTGCTGGTGCTTAGATCCATGGACATTGACTTTTATTTTTTAAAGATTTATTTATTTATTTTGTGTATATGAGTACACCATTGCTCTCTTCAGACACACCTAAAGAGGCCATCAGATCCCATTACAGATGGTTGTGAGCCACCATGTGGTTGATGGGAATTGAACTCAGGACCTCTGGAAGAGTAGTCGGTGCTCTTAAACACTGAGCCATCTCTCCAGCCACGGATATTGACTTTTTAACAATGAATTTTTAATCTATATCCTCATATATTTTGCTTCAGTTTGGCTATGCCAATTATCCCCATAAACAAAAATTCTACTAGGGCTGAATTCCAGTTTGGTTTTAGGAATTACAGCCCATTTTGCTGCACACATTTAAATTTAAAGAAAATTTATGCTGAAAAAGTTAATACTTTAAATTAGGAGACCCTAAGATGTGTCTTGATTAAGCATTCTTCCTAACACAAAAGCTAATGATTAACAAATGTCACTTCTAAATGCACTAGTGTTGAGATCTGTAAGTGGCTATTCAAGTCTCTGAACATGTTCAATTCTTTCAGCAGCTTAGCCTCAGACGGGGCCCTATGCTGAAGACCTGTTAGTCATCCAATAACATCAAGGGTCAGCCCAGACTTTCCTATCATGCCCCTTACCAGCCCACTTCTTTCCCTCTTTTCTATGGAACCTGCTACAGCCCATGGAAACATCAACCTTGACAAAAGGCTTAGTGATGACATCAGATTCCTACTCTCAGATTTCTTGCCTGGATTTCTTATTACACTGAAGTAACCTCACCAATCCCAGTAGACCTCTTCCAGAGCACAAGATTATCAGTGTGCCTACTGAACTTGGGGGAAGCAAAAGAGAAACAAATATTTGTGTTCCCCAAAAAACAAAGGACCTGGTTTGCTGCACTTAGATCTTCACATAATCTCTGTCCCAACTGGACAACCTCCCTCATCCGTTCCATGTCAGCTTCAGATTGTATGCTACACACATGAATACCTACTTCTCCACCTTCTCAGCTTCTCGTCCCCAGCCAGTAGCCCTTTCCTGGGGTAATATGTAAGGGTCCATGATTTGCCAAAGAATGATGCCCCAGACTCAAATAGTATATAAAAGCAAAGAGTTTTATTCTGCAGAAGTCCAGTATACTAGGGTCTCCTATTCCAAGATGGAGACCTCACTTCTATAACCAGCTTGGCTCTTACATGTTTTTTTATTTACAGCATATTCATAAATTTTAGTCAGCCACTAGAAAGTTAACAAGTCAACAGTTATAAAGTGATGGCTTCCATGACACAGCTTCTCATTTTGGTTGGCTTACTCTGCTGAAATTGGGCACAGGGTCATGTTCACCAGACTGGTTATGTCAATTCTCCAAGGAAAAGTTCTCCCTGGTTTTGATTTGATATTGTCATCACTGTGTGTCCCTCTCCCAGCAAGCTGTTCCTTCACATCTTGGGGTTTCTGTCCACTGGGCTCTGTGATCCATCTGACAGACACTATGATAACAGCCCACTCAGCAGCCCACTCAGATGTTGCTGCAGTGAAGTGTGCACATTGTTCAGAAATTGTTCCCACGTTTCTGAAACTTACTCTGGCAGACCAGAGTGCCACAAGACCCTGGTGGACAAATTATGACATTTCAGTGGCTTAAGCAGAGTCAGAATCTTTTCTATTATATATTTTTATTAAATCTTATTATTAAATCTATATACTCGCTGTGGAGCAGTGAACCACGCCATCAGACAGAAGAACTGGTGAGTTAGAGCAGGTTCAAAATCCCAGGGAATCTCAGAATTGAGGACCTGCCAAGCTCTACCTGCTCCGGAACAAGTAACCATGACACCCACTGAGAAGACCATGGCAATCGGTCATGGTCTATAAGTCCTGGAATTCTCCATGGTAATAAGGTGTCTAGATGAGCCCCAAGTTTTTAGCCAATGAGCTTCCTTCCTGAGCATCCTTTCCACAAAAGGTATTTAATCTCTGGTTCACCCTGAGTAAGATGTATGAATTCACATCTGCCATCAAATAAAGCAGTTTGGGCAAGCAAAGACCATCTCTTTCATCAAGGATTGGGGGGAGGGGTGCTTCATAGTAAAGAGCTGTGCCTAAATCTTCTGGGGAAGGATTTCTCTCTTCAGCTCCTCAGAACTCTAGGCACTCACTCGGAACAAAACTGGATTCCACCCCAGTCTGAGCTCAGCCATCCTCTTCCTGCTTGGCACTTAGGGAAAGTGTAGACCCTCAGACTCCCTTTCCCAACTCCCTGTAGTTCCCAGTGGCTGTTGAGTACACAGGAGCCCCGGAAACCACAGCATCCATCCCTGACCCTACTGTTTGTCTTCCTGGAAAACATGGGCTTAGGACCTCTATCACAGGACTTTGTTCTACCTCATCTGAGTGGCTTACCTGCAGGACTCGGGCACCCCAGTGGCCTAGGCAGACATGCAGCTCAACACTTGTTTCTTCACACACACACGCACACACACACACACACACACACACACACACACACACACACACGAAAGACAGAGAGAGGAGGAGTGCATAAAGACATTTGAATTTACACGTGTGTGGGTTTAGAGGTCTATGTGTATGTTTTCAACAAGCAGTGTGTTAGGGGAAGCTGGCCAAAATACAAAGATCTGCATATCAGACTTTCTCAGTGTGGACCCCTGGGTCTTGTGCTGGTGCTGCTACTCTAAGCAAAGAGGGTTGTTTTGCTGTGGATTTCCTGTTCTTGGAATACTACACAGTTGAAAAATAATCCTTCTGTTTGAATGTTCCCTGTATGCCAAGTCAGAGTCCCTTGTAAGGACTGCCCCAGCTTTCCTTCCCCTTCTCCCCAACTCAGAGGTCTGGTTGTCTAAGGCAGCCAAGAGAGCATTCATCTCTGAAGCCCACAGCACTTTAGAACAGTCAGATGCCTCAAGGTAAGCGGCTATGTCCATTTTGGACTCGCACCAAAACTGCTCTGCCTTTGGGGAAGTAAATTTCAGGCACACCACAAAGAATGTTTTGGAAAGTAACTAGGTTTCTTTTTGCTCTGTCTGAGCTTGCACATCATCTCATAGCTGGCCGCTGTTGTTCTCCATGCCAGGCTTCCCTGGTCTGCTCTGTTGCCAGATTGGAGGCTTTGAGGGCTGGCTAACTGGATGGAGCTCAGGCTTGGGGGAGATAGTGAGGCGGTTTATGTAAGGGTGATAGTTTTTATAAAGGAGGGGATTGCTGCTCAGGGCTGAGCAGCTTGCTGAGGGTCACAGCTGGTCTCTGACAAGTGAGAAACAAGTTCCTTAGCTGCTGTGCAGACAGCTAACACAGAAGCTATCTGAGGAAGACTGACATCAACAAAAGTATTCCACAATGTTTAGAAGAAGAGGACCTGTTTCCTTCACCCACTCACTTCTTGTCCCATATTACCTGACTGAGAAAATACTAGAATTATTGGTTCAACTATTGATTGATTAACAAGCTTTGTAACCCAGGCTGACCTGGACTCACCTGTGTAGCTGAGGATGACCCTGAACTTCGGATTTTCTTGATACCACCTCCTGAGTTCTGGGATTACCAGCATATGCTCATTATTGAAAACCGTAAGAATGGAAAGTTTGTGGCAATTTAGACACAAACACATATTCCTGTAGAATAACTTCAAAATAATAAGCATTATTTTCAAAATAATAACTATTTATAAAAGGAGCTTTTAAAAATCAGGATAGTAATCTCCCCTTGTCCACAGAAAGGATAAACTTCATATAGCATCAAGCCCTATATGTACTGACATTTTTCCTAAGCACACACCTATGATCAAATGTGTAAGTCAGGCACAATAAGAGATGAACAAAAATCATATTAAAAATAATATGTTATAACAAATATCACATTATTGTGATCTCTCAAAATATAATGTTGTTCTTAGTAACTTCAGTATGCATTCTTTTTCTTTCTCTAAGTTGAGAACTTTCTTTTTATAACTTAAAGTCAATACTTTATAGCTTACCTTTGGTACTTCCGAATAGTCAATATCATCACCCTTGAGCTTTGGAACATCATTAAATAAAATAAGGGTTACTTAAGCTTAAGCACTGTATGGCTGGCTGTACATGTCAGTCACAACTTAGGGGACTCTTAAATGACTGTTAGGCAAGATGGCATCATGGCTTAGAAACACTGGATAAAAGGATGAGTCACATCCCAGATGGGACCAAGTAGAAAAGGTGCAAGAATTCTTCCTGTTAGCCAGGATGGAATATAACTTGCAACTTAAAAACTGTGTGTTTCTGGAACTTTCTGTTTACTATTTTGAGACCATGGATGACTACAGGTGTAACTGAAACTGGTAAGCGTGAAGGCACATTTGGAGGTACAACAGTGGTCAAGAGAAATTTCATTGAAATGGTACCAGGTTCTAGCTTCAGCATCTAATTCTACAGAGAGATCACAGCAGGTTTGAGATATATCACTATACAGCAGCCTAAAGCCTTACTATAGCTTCTGTTGGCTTCAACCACATGAGTTTTGGGTTTTACTCCTTCTTTAAATATGGCACCACTTAAACCAGCCATACTGATGATGACATGAATCCTATCATTAAGACCTGGTGAGAAATGTTTTTTTGAGACAGTGTTGTTACGTAGATCAAGCTGGCCTTGAACTCCTGGAATCCTCCTACTTCAGCCTCCCAGGTGCTAGGATTAAAGCTTGCATCACTAAGACTGGATAAGTAAGAACTTCGGGTGGATATTTTTTGTTATGTATTTGTATGTTTCTGGCATCTATTTGCAAGAGCAAAATAGATAGTCTTCGATGATACCCAGATGCTCCACTCAGTTTTCCAAGTGTTCTAGAAGGTTTTAGCAGCCTCAAAAGACACTCGACTGGACTGTAGACCTTGACTACCACTAAACAATATTGATTCTTAGAACTGCTTGAGCTCTATTAAGCTTGTTAAATACAGACCTTTGAGTGGGCACTCTAATGTTTCCTTTGCCACCTACATTTGTGTTTGTATGCTTTGCAATGCTCTGTCCTTAACTCATTGGATTGAGCTAGACCACTTAACTCCTAATTTCAATCTTAAAAATTGGCACCAAGAATAATCTGTACATGTGGCTGAAGCTTCAGTGACACAATCTGAAGAGATATGGGTAAAGAATCACAGAAAGGGGGACAGAGACTACTTGCCTGTCTTCTGAAGGCTTTCCAGGTCCCAGGGCACCACATGGCTTTTAATATTCTCCTAGTGAATTTTTCTTTTAGGAAAGAGACAGCTCAGGAGGCAGGCTTGATGGTGCATGAACTGTAATCCCAGCACTTCGGAGGTTGAGGCGGGAGAATTTGAGTGAGGAGTTAGCTTCAGCTACATGTGAGTTCTATACTTGTTATGGGTAGTTTTAATCTACCTCCATTTGCTCCAGAATCAGCCAAGTCACCAACCCTTCCCAGCTTCCCTGAATCAACAGATAAAAGACACACACACACACACACACACACACACACAGAGTTTGTTACTTTACAACTTTTACATAATTGCTGGGAATTACTATCTTCCATCCTTACCAATTTATCATCTCCATCTCTCCACTTGCCCTAAACTTCAGTGGCTAGTCCCCCTGCCAAATATCCTTGGCCACTCACCTATAGCGGAGGCCACAGGCCCCAGCTTCCCCTGAGACCTCACATGGTTGCTGCATTCTTCTTTCTCCAAACCATGGCAAAAAGACCTCTCCTTCCTCCCCCCTCCCCCAGCCCACCTCCAGGGACCCAGAAGTCCCTCCTCTACTTTCTGCCCAGCAATTGGCCCATGGCTTTCTTGATTGACAAATCAAGAACCAATTGGGAAATAGGACCTTAGTATCAGAACCCCCCCTTACGTATACTAGCCTGGTGACCAATATAGCAAGATCTTGTCTCAAAAGATAGCTCAAGTTAGTACCTTACATTTATTGATATTCGCTGCATTTTATGCAATATTAGTTTATTTTTCTGGTATTGGGGATTGGCCTCCTCCACCACTTGCTGCACCTCCCTCCACAGAGGCCTTGTATTGGAGGAAGCTTTGTAGTGTTCCTTACGGCCACTCGTGTTAACTTCTACAAATGTGATGGGACTCTGACTTGCAGACTACAGTCCAGTAGAGCCAGTCTAAGTGGAACAGGAGAAATTAAAGAATATCGCACAGGCCGAAGAATCACTGAATGGAGCCAGTCTTTGAAGCTACGGGGCTCAAAGCAGTTCAGCCAAGTATAACACATCCAAAAGAATGGTTCATCTGTACCTGTACCATGTCCTTAGGACAACCACTGTGTCAGGGATGTGGAGGCCCCCACAACTTCCCAAGATGTTTCTGCCTTCCACTGCAGGCACAGCCTCCACCCAACTTTGTGCTCCTAAGTGTCTCCCTGGGGCGGGGCAGAGCCAGGGTGAGGAAGAACTCTGGGCGCCTACACCTAAATTAAAATTGCAGGGTGTTGTTGTTGTTGTTGTTTTGTTTTTGCCTTCTGTCTTGGAGTGGGGTAGAAAGGAAAATCAGGAAGGGTTTGGAATTAAGGAGAGTGGAATTCTCCAAATGCCTTTGAAACTATGAGAACTGCATTTTCACACATGTGCAGAGAGTGGGGTAGCTGCGGTCAGTAAACAGCGATCAGTTTGCAGTGGGAATAATTTAGTTTCAAAATATATGAATATAGATTCTTTTTTTCTTTTTCCCGAGACAGGGTTTCTCTGTGTAGCCCTAGCTATCTTGGAACTCACTCTGTAGACCAGGCTGGCCTCGAACTTAGAAATCAGCCGGTCTTTGCTTCCCAAGTGCTGGGATTAAAGGCGTGCGCCACCACTGCCCGGCCGAGTATAGATTCTTTGCACTACCTTTGTGTGACTTTTCTTTTCCAGCTAGACATCTACCTGTCAGGAATGATCAAGATGGCCAGAGTATAAAGAAAAGGTTGATGTTTTGCTTTGTGACTTCCCAAATAGGAGCTAGAGCTAAGAAAGGAAAAGTTTCTTTTCTCCTTCCACCGATCTCCACATGTGCGTTGGAGTTGAGGAAAGAGTGGAGCATGGGGTGGCTAAACATTTGAGAAAAGTCTCTACCAGACAGGAAGTGAGTCTTCCTCTGTGAGGGGAAACAGAGGTTTGGAGTGAATTCAATTCAGCAGAGATGCTGTTTGCATTTCTGGAAATTCATCTAGCACCTTCCATTTTCAGGCCTAAGCCAAAGAGAGGCCAAGAAGAAGATGCCAGAAAAACTCAAACAATTTGGGGACAAAAAGGTCTGAGGATGTTTGGACTGAGGGAGATGTCTGCTTAGACTGACCTGAGGGGGTACCTGGTGACAAAGATTCTGTCCATGACAGTAAGGCTTCCCTGAGACCTCCTGCTTCTTTATTAGACCTCAACTTTGGCCCCCATTTTGTCGTTGACCTGCTCAACCAAGACTTAGCAAAGACTTTCACTGAGTCACCCCCAGTGTAGCCATGAACCAAGTTCCTTTTCTTAGCCTGTCTCCCTCCCTTCTTCCTTCCCTCCTTTCCCTTCCTCTCCCTCTTTCTCCCTTCCCAACCCAAGATCTCATGTAGCCCAGGCTGGCTTCAAATTTGGCACATATCTCAAGCTAGCCTTGAACCTCTGAACCTTTTGTCTCTACCTTCCAAGAGCTAGGATTTCAAGTATGTACAACAGTGCCCGGCTCTTCTTAATATCTCTTAATAGTTTTCCATTCTCTCTGACTCCTTGGCTCTGCTTTTTGATTGCTTGAGCTGATTAGGATTTTTTTGCCAACTTAATACAAGCTAGGGTCACCTGGAAAGCCATGAGAAAATTCCTTTGTCAAACTGGCTTGTGGACAAGTGGGTAAGGGCATTTTCTTGACTGATACTTGATAGGGAAAGGCCCAGATCACTATAGGCAGTGCTACCCCAGGAAGGTAGTCCTGAGATGTATAAAAAAAGGTAGCTAAATAAGAGCTTGGAGAACAACAGTAAGCAGCATTCCCCCTACAGTTTCATCTTCAGTTTCTGACTGCGGGATTCCTGCCCTGCTTGACTTCCGGCCTTGGTTTCTCTGATGACGGACTGTTGGGTATAAGATGAAATAAGCCCTCTCCTCCCCAGCTTCCTTTTGGTCATAGTGTTCATTGCAGCAACAGAAATCAAACAAGGATGCTGTTTACCTTCACCTACTTTTGCTGTTTGGTAGCCATCTACTGTTGAGAGTTACTGGGAAGCCCCGAAGTCTATTCCCTGTTGTTCTCTGGCCCTTCTAGCATCTTGCCCTGGCTCTCTCATGCCATGAGAGGTACAGTCATGAATGCACAGCAAGTCTCACTTCTGCAGCCTTCTGGCATTGAAGACCCTGTGGATCTTGAGGAATGACACCCAAGATTGCCTGCACATGCACACCTCCACATATACACATGCACCTGCATACATATGCACACACAAAAACAACACAGAGAGAGACAGGAGAGGAGGGAGACAGAGATGGAGAAGGAGATGGAGAAATGGGGTGTAGGGGGAGGAGTGGTTTCTTTTGGGAGGCTACACGCAGAAGCACAGGCGACAGAAATCTCCAGTGATTTCCTTTTAGTATTCGGGACCTTTTTCAACCCACAGGCAGCGGTGGCTTCCAACCTTGGTCTGACTGCCTGTTTCAGTTGTTTTTCTTTTATCTTGCACTACTGGGTAAAGTGGCTCCCTGAATTTTTATAGCTTAGGAAGAGGCAGGCCATTGTTACACAGAAGATCCTGGAAGTGTATTATGCATGCCTTTGAACAGAGGTTTCATGCATGTTATTTTTAAATTCTAAACCTTCGAAGCAGTGAGAGTTTTAGGAGAACAAATTCTTTGATTCAAAAACGAGACTGAGTCTGCACAAAAATAAAATGGAAAAACCCCAGTGTCGACAGCCTGTGGTAGATCAAACTATTCAACAAGCTGAGGTCAGGCTTGCCAGCTCAATGCACCCTCCTCACAGCACCAGCAGACGCACATGAACATTTGCTCATTGGGGAACTAGAGTGCTTGAGGAATGCACGCCTGTAGCTGTCATTGACTAGGAGCTTGTCATATACACGCCAACATCATTCCAAGCTGTTGGGTGAAACCCTGCACTACTTTCCTAGATTGCTCAGACAAATGCCTAAACACTTAGTGAGTTAAACCCATGAATTTTATTCTCTGACCATCATGGAGTCAAGTTGGTGGTGGTGCTGTGCTCGTTCTTTGTCTCCTTCAGAAATTCTTCAATAGCACAACTCTGATCCCAATCTCTTCATTTTCTCCTCTCTTGTCTCTCAGAAGGACATTTATTACTGGACGGAGGCCTGATTCAGACCATCCAGGGTAATCTCATTTTAAGACTTTTAATGATGCCTTATTTAACACTTGTTTAGTAAGATCACATTCATACATTCTGAGCATGGGACATGGATGTGTCTTTTGGGGAGGTCACCATTTGATCCACTTCAATTACCTATGACATTTTCACAGTTACGTTCTAGAAATATCTGGCAGTTTTTCAAAATTCAGCTTCTGAAAATTTTCTCAGTTGCTCAATGGTTACACATTCCTCCCCCAGCCTGCTCTTGAGAATTTCTTGCATGCATATTATATATTTGATCTTATTCACTTCCTCCTCTGTAAACACCTCCCAGATCTCCCCATACTTCCTCCCAACTTCATGGTCTCTAGCTCTCGCTCTCTCAAGCCTACTGAGTTCACTTAGTGCTGCCTATGTATGTCTATGTGTGGAGTCATGTACTTGACCATAAACAACCTACTAGAGACCACAGCCTTAAGGAATACAGACACTCTCTGCCCTAGCAGCCATTACCCTTCTGAAGCTTTCTACCTATAGGTAGGACATATGTGTTCCTTTCCATCTACACTGGAATATTGACTGACTTGATCATGTGTGGCTTCTGTGCAGACAACAATACTTGCTGTGAGTTTGTGAGTGAAACAATGCCCAGAAAATGCTGTTTTGACCCACTCTTCTAAGACCTCTGGCTCTTAAAATCTTTCTCTCCTGTCTTTTTATTGCTCTATTGGTGAGATGAAGCACCATGACTGAAGCAACTCTTGTAAAAGAAAGCATTTAATTGGGGGGTTGTTTACAGTTTTAGAGAGCAAGTATATGATCATCATAGTGGGAAATAGACAGTGGTTTTTGAAACTCCAAAGCTCAATCCCCAGAGACACACCTTCTTCAAGAAGGCTATACATATTCCAAGAAATCTACACCTGTAGCAAGGTCACACATCCCAGTCCTTCCCAAACAGTTCCACTAACTGGGGACTAAACATTCAAATATAAGAGGGTGGAGCCATTCTTATTCAAACTAACACACACCTCTTCTTCTGTAATGTTCTCCAAGTCTTATGACCAAAGTATATGATATCTTCAACAGTAGGGTCCTAGCTCAGTGGTTAAATTTCTTATAAGTAACATACGTGATTTAAATGCAGAACAAGGACTAAAACTTATAGTTTAGTGAATGCATGCTTATGTTTCAGGCAATATGCTGGTATTGAAAGTATTATTTCTAAATTTCTTTCTTCTCTCTTCCCTTCCTTCCTTCCTTCCTTCTTCCTTTAATTCATTCATTTTTTCTTTATTTCCTTCTTAAAAGTTCTCATGTATCCCAGGCTGGCTTCAAACTCGCCATCATGCCATGTACCCAAAGATGAACTTGAATTCCTGATCCTCCTGCTTCCACCTTTAGACTTCTGGCATTACAGTTGTTATTACTGCTGGGATCAGATTTCGGGCTTAGTTCACACTAGACAAGCATTCTACCAATGAAGCTACAGCAATAGACCCCATTTCTAAATATTCTACCCGTCCTAAAGAAAAGGCTTCTTGAGCTTTAACAATGGGGAAACTGAGGCTCAAAGGAATTTTTCACACAATAAAACAACTGGCTAAACAAGAACTTAGACTCAAAGCCCAGTCAAGATTTAAGACGATAAAGAAACAACTGAAGCCTTGAGAGACCTCCAGAGAATAGCCCAGTCACATTACTTTAGGCAGAAAAAGCCTTGTAGAAAGCGATTAAACATTTTGAAATGTTTTGGAAGAATTTAACCTACCCAGTGCAGCATTATACGGCACTTCTCACTGTGAATGAAGCAGAGATTTGAGACATTTTCCTTCCTTCCTTTCTTCCTTCTCTTTCTTTTTTCTCATCTTCCTCCTCCTCCTCCTCCTCCTCCTCCTCCTCCTCCTCTTCCTCCTCCTCCTCCTCTTCCTCCTCCTCCTCCTCCTCCTCCTCCTCCTCCTCCTCCTCCTCCTCCTCCTCCTCCTCCTCCTTTTTGCAAGCCTTGGAGCCTGTCTTGGTGTCCACACCTTGACTTTGCTCCATTACAGAGGGCCGTGTTGGATGCTGCAGAAAATACAGTAAACTCCGCTCTGAAAAGCACTTCAGTGTCTCCCAGCTCTAGGTCATTCTGTTTTGTGATCAAGCACCAAGGTTGGGGGTGTGTGTGCATCATTATCCTCATTTACAGTCAAGGAAATGGCATTCTAAAGTGACTTCTTGCTACTATTTGCTTCACACAGAGGCAGAAGCAACTAGAATCCTGGCTGGATATTTGGCTGCAAATCTTTTACCAATGTACCAAGCTGGTTTGTATTAAGAAAACATATCTAGAGAAAAAGAGGGACACATTGGCTAGCATTAGCTTTGGGTAGGAAACACACACACGGAGAGAGTCAGAGACAAAGATGGAGAGAGATCCTTTCCTCCCCCAGTTTTAAGGATTAAACTATTACATTTCAACATTGGTCTCAAAAGCGATTTACAACTGAAAATTTTTTCTTGAGGCCAGAGGGCTCTTTATGTAATCTTATTTTCCTTGCAGTCCCAAACAAGCTGGCCAAATGTGGTCCATTTTGTCCACGTTGGTGTTTATAGGTCCATCTTCGGCTGATGGATGTTACTTAATCATGTGGAACCTGATATTACACAGGGCTGAGCCCCTCTTCCAAAGACCTGGCTGCAAATGCCAAGCCTTTATGATGGAGTCATAGGACTGGAATGAGTGTGATGTGACACTCAAAACTGCTAACTCAGATACTATCCCAAAGATCCTTAAGACACTGCTTCTGTCTTCTGAGGCAATTTTCTAAATGCTGCTTCAGAGAAAAGAATTTAACCCCAGGTGCATTGTCACCTTCCCAGAGACTCTTTTCTTTGATGCCACATGGATGCTCTTTCTTTAGTCAGTATACCATTTCAACGTCTAAGGGCACCCTTAGATGCATAGTCCCTCCCCACTCCAGGACTCTTGGCCAGTGAGCAGCCAGCCTGCCCAACGCAATGCCACTCACCGGCTAGGACTGACCCCACATGTTAACCCTTTGATCTCCTCATTGGATAATGTCAAAACCACCAAGGACAGGGTGCCTAGACAACAGTAGTCTCATAAAATTGCAATAGAGCTGAAAACAATTGCTATCATCTAATGACATCACAGCCATTGCAACACTGTAACACAAGACATTATACACCTACTTTGAGTGTTGCTGCAAACAGACCTGTGCTGCCAATTGCATAAATAGCACAGGGGTTGGCGAGATGGCTCAGTGAATAAAGGTCCTAACTGCAAAGCCTGATTACCTGAATTGGATTTCTGGGACTCTCGTGGTAGAAGAAAAGACTGATTCCTCCACTATGACTGTACACTTTGTGGCAGGCATGTGAGTGCACTCACACACACGAGAGCACACACACACAAATGCACATACAAGTTGAGCCAACTAGCACTTACCTCAAGTATTCTCTTGTCTACGTGTTGCTTGTGCTATTTCTTGCTTTCCACTCCACCTTGTAGCATCTTATCATATGTCATAGGTATGTTGGAACATGTTATGTGTCCTCAAGGACCCATTTGAGTGCTTCATGTATGTTTCCTAAAATTGGCGTGGGACTATGCTCATGACTGGTACTTGAAACACTGTTACAAAATAAATGATCCACTTTAAGTATTTCTCACCTCAAGCCTTAGGTCTTTAGTTTTCCAGGGATATACAGAAGGGAAAATATCCACACAGCTGCTTTCATTTGTATGTCAAAAGGTCAGTCGATGTTAATAGAGGGATGCTGTGGCTGTCTGTCTGGGGCCATCAAACAATGTGCCACAGGATTTAGCTGATCTCAGACACTTACTTCAGACAGAACCAGATTACACAGTAGTCTCTTAAGGCGTGAGTGAGCTACAAGGCTTTTGACTAATTGTTCCTTCCTGGAAGAATGGAGGAATATCTTGGTAAAACTCTGCCCAGCAGAGGGTTTGTTAAAGTTCTTTCACTAGGTTGTAAACCTGAGCAAAAAGAACTAAGCAGAAAATGTTTAACTACTGTATTTAAGCTCAACACTTTTAATAGTCACTCTGTATTCATCATTTCTGAGATAGTGAGAATCTTCACGGAAAACTGTAGGCCAAAGACTGGCTGAGTGCTTCCTCTGTACAAAGTATTTTGGAAATTCAATCACATATCTGCTTAGAATAAGTGATGAATTTACAAGCAAATATATAGAGAAATCCAGTAGCATTAAAAAGGCCAACAAGGAACATAATGAGTGTTATCATCTTTTCATATATTAGCAAAAGCTGTGATGGTTATTTGATTGCTAGCCATTGGATGGTTTTTGAGATTACAAAAAGTTATTTTAAGAAAATATGCACAATTCTGATTAATGCATCAATTACAATAGGCAGTGTATTATATACATAAAACTTGTTTTATGTGTTTCATAGTTTAAAAGGTATATGAATATATATATTCATTCCCAGCTCTGTTTTACTGGTAGAAACAGACTCTGTTAAATGAGTACAGTGAACTGCTATGAAGCAGTCAACAAAACACTCTGAGACATATTGACAATGAAGAGAAAGACATCAATTTTTTTTCATTTTGTAACTGTGAAAGAGAGGGAAGAATTCAGCTGGGACACAGTTGAAGTCATAGAGAAGAACTTGAGCTGGGGTTGAGTAGAGATGTAGCAGGCCTGTGGATTCTACCCCTGATGCCACTGTAACATAAGTAAAGCAGGTGTCTGTGCACCCACATTGCTTCTTGCATCCCATATGTGAGCACCGCATCCATCTGCGAGCATCACTCCCTGCGTGAGTGCACTGATCAGCTGATCAATCATTCCTCTCGAGGGCTTTCGTAAGTTGGTTCCCATCACTGGGCTAACCTCCTGCCACAGCCGTTCCCCTGGCTCCTTTTTCCTGCTAAAAGGAGAGGAATCCTTCAAAAGGGATGAGTCAGGGTGTAAACCAAGTGGCAGCCTCTACATACAGACTCACCAGATCCAATTAAGATGACTAGATAGGTGGAGCATGCTCACTCTCTGCTGGCATGCTCTGAAGAATATGGGTCTCACAGCTGTCTCTTGCAGTGGTTGGAAGTGGCCGTCCAACTCTTTAGTGATGTTTCCTGGAAACACGGGAAGAGCAGTGTTTGAAGAGCTGCCTGTGCTCTTGAAAGGCTTTCTCTAGTGTGACTTTCCTTCTTAGCATCTCAGCAGTGTTTGCCATGCAACCCAATCAATTCACTAAATTAAATATACACTGTGTGAGATGTGAGTACAGAAAAACCTGCTGGGAGCAAAATAAATGCAAAATGAGATATATAGTCCTTCTTCCCAAGCAAGCCCCCAAGCTGCTGTCCTGGGCTTGACACTTTTTGATATATTGCCCATAATAGAGACAGTATTCAATAGCGGACTAAAGATCGAAATTAAATGAAAAAACATCCCAAACACAGGCTGTCCTATGTTCCTGTTGTCAATTGTTCTGTTGTTGGTGGTGGTATTTTGTGGTGTTTTGTTTTGCTTTGTTTTGTTTTTCTTTCCTGTTTTCTTTTTCAACCTTGCAGAAGCCAGAGCTATCAGATTAAAAAGAACTACATCCAAGAAAATTTTTCCAGAAGACTAGCCTTTAGGCAAGCATTTGAGGCATTTTCTAGGAGGTCCCAGCCCATGAGGGTAGTCAGAGCACATGGTATATAAGCAGGCAGGCTGAGCAAGCAGTAAGTCCAGTTCTTTCACATCCTGTGCATCAGGTCTTGCTTCCAGGTTCCTGCCTTGAGTTCCTGCACTTTTAACCTCAATTATAGACTATAATGTGGGAGTATAAGCCAAGCAAACCCTTTCTTTCCCCCAAGTTGCTTTTGGTCATGGTGTTCTATCTTAGCAATAGAAACCTTAACTGAGATTTTGTGCTATACAATATTGATTAAAAGGAACTAGAAAATTTCTGGGCTGCCTTGGATAGCTTTGATGAATTTCCAATCCCTCCAGTTTTTTTTTTTTTTTTTTTTTTGGCCTTGCCAACAGTATAGCCTTTAGAGAAGAAAGGTTTAGCTCAGACAGTACAACCTACAAACTAACCGCTACCACAACATGGTTCCATCACTCCCAAAGGATCCTCCCTGTTGGCTACCTTAAAGCAGTGTCCATATTGTTAGAAAGTGCCTTTTGAGACCATTGTAGGAAGCAGCTCTCCTATCATGTCTGTGAGAAGTTTTTGCTATGTGTGCATTTTATTTGGAGACTCAAGAAGCCCATAGATGTCTAAATCTACATTCTCCATGGAGTCCAGTCCCCTACAGAACACTGAGAATTAAATATTAAGCAACTGTAATAATGTTAGTATCCATGATGAGTGTCTTAAGTTTAATGTTTAATTCTTGCTAACCTCCAGGGGGTCTGGCTCCTTGGCCTTCTGTTGTTGCACCTTCTGATTGTACCGCTCATGTGGAAACACTTGCCTTGAGATAATAATGTGCCTTAATCCTCATAACGACCCATGTGCTGTGCATTATTGGCTTTATATTTTTTGCAAACGAGGTCCAAGAGATTAGCTGACTTGTCTAAATGTTACAACTAACTAAATGCCAAGGCCAGGAGTTGGACAGTGGCGTGGGGGATCTGAAGTCTCATCTCTCAGGGCAGCCACATTGCCACTCATGAGACTCAGTCTAAAGACTACTTCAGGAAAAGAGCTCTCTCTCTCTCTCTCTCTCTCTCTCTCTCTCTCTCTCTCTCTCTCTGTGTCTGTGTGTCTGTGTGTGTGTCTGTGTGTGTGTGTCCACCGCCATGCTTGCGTGGGGTGGGGTGGGGCGCGTGAGCACACTCAAATGGCTAAATACCAGAAGAGGGCATCAGAACCCCTGACTCAGTCGCAGGCTGTTGTGAGCACCCTAACGCGGGTACTGGGAACCCCACCCAGACCCACTTCCAGAACAGGAAAGAATCTTTTTTTTTTTTTTTTTTTTTTTTTTTGGTTTTTCGAGACAGGAAAGAATCTTAAACAGGAGCGTTCTCTCCTGCCCCTTGGCCTCAGTTTTTAAAAACAAGTATTTAAAGCTCTTGGAGTTATTTTGAAGTTGATGTAGTGGTGTGGAGCCAGGGTTATCTGAGGCTGTTCCAGTGGTCAGTAGTATTGACCCATTTCCACCAGCAGGGGGCAATAGGCATTTCTCCATTGGCTTCTTGGTATGTTGTAGAGGCAAAGAGGGCCTTGGCTGGCTACGGCAGCTGCCCAAGTTGGGTAGACAAAGGGTAACAGAACACAGTACACCAGCCCAGGAGTAGTGTTGTTGTTGTTGTTGTTTTGTAAACAGACTCTCTTTTATTTTTTTTGAGAATTTCATACATAATACTGCATTTACATCATTCACACCTCTGTCCCTCCCCATCCCCTGCCATTTCCTCTCAAATTCTATAATTACACACACCCCCCACACACAGAGAGAGAGAGAGAGAGAGAGAGAGAGAGAGAGAGAGAGAGGTAGGTGGGGGGCACCCTACTGAGTCCATCTAGTGTTGTTCATTGGTGCACGTGTTTAGGCCCCCCACTTAGGATTGGATTCTGTTAGGGACCTGTCCCTGAAGAACATTGATTTTCCCTCTCTCAGCAGCCACTGATGTCTGTAGCTCTTCACGTAGGCATGGGGCCTTCTGAGATTTCCCCAGCCACACTGACATTTCAGTTGGTATGATCATTATCTAGGTTCTGTTTAAATGATCATATTGTTGAGATTTCATGAGTACACCCTGTCATGTTGCTGGATAGAAGACACTGCCTAGCAACAGGCATTCAAAATAGCCTCCCTTGTATCCCAGGCTAATCCAGAACTTACTATGTATCAGAAGACCGCCTATTGCTGGTATTTCAGTTGAGCACTGCCAAATTCCATTTGTGTGGGATTGAACCCAGGACTTTGAGCATGCCAGGCATGCACTCTTTCAACCCATCATTTTGACTTAGCTTCAGCTTCTTGAAAGTTCTTGTGAAACCCTTGATCATGCTGTCCAGTAGAATTCATCACAGCACTGTACTGGGTTTCTTTCCAAAAACTTAGATACATTTTATCAACCGAAAAGAAAAAAAAAATCAAGATCGTGCTATTCAACATTGTTATTCAAAATGAGAGAAAGAGCTTAAATATGTTACTAATTATTATAAATCCAGTTTGTACTTGTCTTTCATAATCAAGAAATGCAAGGTCTGTGAGGGAGGCTGATGACAATGGTCTGTTCACGTGCTAGAAGGATGCCTTTTCCCTCCATTGCATAAAAACTGCTGAATAAAGAAAATCACAGATGTATATCATTCTGGGCAGCTGAGTTATGATGCAGTAACAAGTCAGGCAAGGCTAGGAAGATGGCTGAAAGCCTGGTGGTGTGATTATTATGAACAGTGGTAGAGTGTGAGAAATAAAAGGAAAAGAAATGGCCCCCAGAAGCAATGTGCGAATGCAGCCCCACAGCTCTGTGCAGAGGGCCTCCAGGGGGTCTTGGCCTCCTTCCTCATCTTCTCCCCTAACACTCTGCTTTCCATCCTTCCCCCAGTACAATCAGGAAGATGGTAAAACCAAATACTGATGGACATGCCACCATGCCCAGTTTCGTCATTGTTGTAGTTGCTGTGGCCGTTGGTCTTTTTGTTGTTGTTTTAACATGGGCTCTGGGAATCAAAGTCAGGTCTTTCTGCTTAAAAGGTAAGCACTTTTCTGACCAAGCTGTCACCTCCAGCAGTTCCTCAGAATGTCAAGTGATTCCAGTAGCTCAGGGCCCCTTGTCCCAGACTGGGAGTAGATCTGAAGCCAAGGCTTTGCATGAAATAAACTCATAAGTATGTTGTTAGCAGGGGAAGGGATGAGGGCTTATTACAATTGTGTCTTCCTTGTGGGGACATCACAAGAAAGAGGAACAGTAGCAGGGACGGTTGGGGAGCGGGGTGGCAGGTGACTGAGGGAGGGTGACTGGGCTTTTATGAAGGATGAATGGCTCCTAGAAGAATGGACAGGAGACAGGGAAGCTGCTTTTAGTTCAGTCTGAGCAGGGTGTTCTAGCACCCTGCTTCTCTTCTTGTTTGTGACAGGAGACAGACAGTCACTTTTCATTCTGCCTGGGCAGAAGTCCCAGGACCCTGTGATAAGAATTAAGCTATAACTCATGAAATCCCCAGGGAGGGAATTTTGAAAATTCAGTGCCATTTTTAGAATTCTAAAAAACAAAACAAAACAAAACAAAAAAAAACAACAAAAAACCCACTTATTTATTTATTTTCTCTGTGTGTGTGTTTGCACAGGCATGTGTATGCACATGACACTGCACACATGTACAGGTCGGAGAACATCTTGCTAGAATCAGTTCTCGTTGCCTATAATATGTGCTTGCCTTCCTGGGAATCGAACTCGTATTATCAGTCTTGGTGACAAGCACCTGCACCTAGTAGGCCATCTTGCTGGCCCCAATGCAATGTCTTTCATAGAATCCATCTTTAGTTAATTGGAGAAGTTTAGAGGAAGTCTGTCCTTAACACTTGCTGTTTCTCAGTTGTCTCTACTTCAGAGCATTACACTGAGGTGTATTGTGTCATGGCCCCTTTCGTCCATCTCACAGAAAACTCACTGCTACCACTGCAGAATTTTCCATTAGAACCTGGGGGAGCCTGAAGGTATGTCCCCATGTAAGTCAGTCACATTCGATAGGAACTTATTCCTTGCAGTTCTTGAAGCTGAGTTGGTCAGGTTCCAAGTGCTTGCTGGGAGGTTGTATCCTCAGACCGTCTGCCTTCTTGCTTAGAGAACCCTTTGTCCAAGGAGATAGCAGCCTCTCTGTGGTGTCTCTGGTAAGCACTCAACTCTATCTTATCAGAGTCCCCCACATGTGACCTTGATTGCCTTTAGTTTCTCTTCTTTAGGACTCATCTCTCCATTTAGGAGAGAGCGTCAATGCTCACACCACCTACACAGAAAGCCCCTTTCCCTATACTCTGTGGGGTTGACTTCCCAGTCCAGATGAAACCCTTCCTGTAACTGTTCAGGACACTTTCTTAAACAGGAGGAAAAGAAATCAATAGTATTTCCTTTCCAGAGAGGCTATGATGGTTGGTTTTAATGTCAACTTGCCACAAATTAGAATCTCCTAATTAGGGAGCCTCAGTTGAGAAATTGTCTTAATTGCCTTAAGTGATGTGGGAAGACCTACCCTCAAATGTGGGCGGCACCTTCTGGACGCGGCCCAGATGAAAAGGAGTACCAACAGCAGAAGGAAGACCATTCGCCCTGTGCTTACTGGGCCTTCCTTCTCACCACTGAGCCAACTTCCCTGATGCTGCTTCTGGTTCCACCATCACTGACTGAGGACCAGAAAACCCCCAGCAACCTAGATTAGTACTGATAAGGCACACAGCCCCACGGAGGGAGCAACCCCCAAGTCCTGGGTTCTAGGTCTCAAGGTGAGATTGATTGCCACGGTGAGATTACTCTGGCTGTCAAGGCGTCAGCCTTAAGAATCAAACAGTTCAGCTTCTCAGCTGTGATTTAGCTGTTGTTACTTTTCTGAAGAAAATTGATCTAATAGTTTTTTAAATATTTGTATTGATCGTATTGGTTCTGTTCTTCTAGAAAACACTGATTAGTACTAGGGCTTTCCTGTTCTATGGAGACCACAGCAGTCACAAAGTAGAGGTTTTGCTTTTTATTATTATTTTATGTATATGGGTGTTTTGCCTGCGTGTATGGTATCATCTGAATGCCCACTCCCCTTGGAGACTGGAGAGGGTATTGAATCCCCTGAAACTGGAGTTACCATGTGGGTTCTGGGAATCGAACCTGGGTCCTCTTGAAGAATAACCAGTGCTTTTACCCGCTGAGCCATCTCTTCGGCTCCCAAAAGTGGAGTTTAAAGGGTGTCTCTGAGGACAGTTGATGAGCTCCATCTGAGGGCATTGTAAATGTTTGGGTGTGCATTCACATGACACATTAGAATGGCTTAAATTATAATCTCTTTCTTCTTTAACTCGGTACATTTGACATACAATTCTAATCTGTCTCTGGGGACCTGATTCTGGGTTTTTCTACCAGAAAAGGTCTTGCTCTTTATTGACCCCCAAAATGATACAGTCTCAGATAAGGCAGCTTCCCAGTACCATGCTCCGGCACACAAACCATTCCTGGTTAAAAAAAGAGAGACCTCGTCAGCTAGCCGCTGCAGAGGAAAAAATTGAAGTTGTTAACTTATTTTCTTCCAACCCTGAAAAGGGCATTTCCATTGTTCTCTACTGACCAAAAATGCTTTAAAACCCTCAAGCTGGAGCAGTTTACAAGCGCATGTAGGGATGGCTTTATCAGTTTGACCTCCTTTTCCAGGCTGGAGAAGCCTGTGTGTGTGGTCTCCTCACATCACCTGTCTGAAGACACGCCTCCTGTGGAGGTGCTGATGGGAAGCAGGGGGGATCCAGCGACAGAGCCTGCTTTCAGGACACTTCAGACATTCCCTTTTGTCTGTGGGGCCCTTTGGGAGATTTTGATCCAATCTGCCCCAGTGAGATGCTCTCAACAGTACAAGAGGAAAGGAAAGGAAAGGAAAAAACCTTCCATTTTCCTCCTGAGAAATGGTATTTTATTTCTGGATGAGAAGGCCTTTGGAAGGAAGACCCTGGTGTGATGCAGGCACAATCCTTTCCCAGCTGTTCAGCATCAACAGGCTGTGTCCAGTGCATACAGGCAGCTCCTAAAATATCTGTCAAGGGAACAGCTTGGAGGACAGAGTCTTTAAGGAGCCACACTAGTGTTACTGACTCTCTAATAATGCTGTGGTCTCTGTGTCAGGGCAACAACCTTTGTGAGCCCTGTTCATAAGGAACAGAGTGTGTGGAGATGGCCCAGTGGAAGTGGAGGCCACTGCTGACCAGTGTCTGTGATTGGTATTGCAAGCGTTGCTGCGATCAGGCCATGCACGTTTGCCCCAGTTCCTGGACATCTAGAAGACATGTGTTAGAATGACTGTAACTCCATCTCCCCCCTGACACGGTGATAAGTCGTTAACTGACCTCTTGAGAAAGAAACCGCACACAGACGTGCAGGTCAGAGGAGTAGCACATCCCTTCCTGACAGGGAAGGGAAAAGCTGTCTTCTGACAATTCCCACCCACATAAGTGGATGAGAAGGCTCGTTAATAAGGATTGTTCTGTTTCATCCTAAATCAAAGCAAAGATGTCATAATGTACTCTCCTGAAAAGCTATGTGACCTCAGGGCTCCAGTCAGAACCACAGAGGAACTGGAGGTTCCTGAGTGACTCTTCAATCCAAACCTTCAAAGACTCTGAGGGAGCAGAGAGGACACAATGGATCATTAACAGACAGGATGAGGCAAGTGGGGGGACATTTGGCTATGACATCACCTGCTTCTAAATGAGGAAATACGACACAGCAGGTTTAGAGCACTGCGTACCATGTATCACATGGCTCATCACTTCAATAGTATGGTACATTAACCTGATCTCACATTCCTTTCAATAAAATAAGAGTTTAATTTTGCTGATTACAACAAACCACGACTGGGCTAAGTACGCTGTGTGCAGGAAACATGGCTTCCTCGCTTCTCTGCTAGATGTGGTCACCAATCCCTTCTAGCAATAGCACTGCCACAGGCATCCAGTCTGTGGAACTGTCTGGATGGAAACTAATAATTTTTTAAGGTTTAAATATTTTGCTGGACATGACATGGCCATCATACTCAGAAACTCACAACAGTTGTGATAGCTACATCACATCTGCACAAGATCAGGCCAGTTGACATTCCAAGGGAGATGCAGTGGGGCTCACAAGGCCCCACCCCTAACTGAGGAGCTTTTGGCAGCTGATGGCTGATAGCAGAGGCAGTTACTTCTTCATGGGGATATGACCACTGGTAGCGTGTCCATGGTCCCATACCAGGTGCATATTGGCAACTCTGATTGGATCAGGGGATTATAAAAACAAAGAGAATATGAAGACGGGAGGCCCGCATGGAGTTGAAAGGGGGAGTGGGACATAGAAATGAGTAAAATATATTGTAGACATATATGAAATTCTCAAATAATATGTATTTCACATATATATGTATTGCACATGTATATATTTCTCAAATAATATAGTTCAAAATATATGTATATTTCAAACATACAAAGCAAGAAAAATGAAAAAGCACAGAAATACACTTATTTCAGGTTTATTATGTTCTTATAGTTCTGCCATCTATCCCTCACCTCTGTCTTAAATAAATTACCCCCTCCACATGTTACTGCATAGATCCATATAATTGGTTTTTGGAGACAGGTTCTCATTATGTAGATCACGCTGGCCTCAAACCCATGGAGATTGACCTGCCTCAGCCTCCAGAGTGCTTCACCTAAAGGCATGTCTTACCACATCTGGATGTTTCATATAATTTTTAAGTCTACATTCAGGCTTTTAATGTAGGTGTTCTTCTATAGTACATTTTTTTCTTTTCTTTGTTTCTTCTTTCTTTCTTTTTCCTTTTTTTGAATTAAGATTTACAAATTCATATATTCTTTCCTATGAAGGAACAAAAGGAGGAAGAATAAGAAGAGGTAAGGAAAACCATGAAGGTCTGGTGAAACCTAGGAAGATAAAACCCTGCCTGCATGCATGTGGCAGGTAACAAAAGCACATCAGTCCTTTTCATGTGCTGTCCCCTATGAAGCCTTCAGCTCAGATGACACTCCCTAGCAGTGCAGCACACAGTGGCAAACCACATCTTCTGGAACCAGCAATCCGGAAGCACAGGGATAGTCAACTACAGTGTGCGCAGCCCTCAGGATACAGGGCATGGCAGAAGTGGTGTCTTCCATCACTGGTTTGACAGTGTTTTTAAAAAGCCATTTTCCCATTTTAAACAATGGGGGCCAAAGAAAAGTACAGGGGGAAAGATTCTCTACTTCGGTCACAATCTGAAAGTCATAGCCAGATGAGAGAGTCCTGGGTTGATTGACAGGCTCTGCTTGGGCTCCTCAATTACACCTTTGCTGAGGTCTGTCATTTTGGGATATTTTACTTTCTTCTGGTCCAGCTAATTCTGAGACCAAAGAAGCAGTTTCAATAATTTTGCCAGCTTGGGGACTCTCAATTCGTATAATCTAGAACAGCCTGGTTAACTTCATTCCACACCTTTTGCCTCTGCATCATGTGGAGGAGGTCTCCAAAAGGTGACTCCTCAGGGCTATCAAAGGCCAGCAAGGCCAATGGACACTCCATTTCTGTGAGGTATTCTTTGCTTTCCTCACCCTGCTCTGCCAGTTGCATCTGGGCATACTCCAATGCTGCTTCTGTCTTACCCTGACAGATAAGTTCAATCAAGTATTGTTGCGTAAGGTGGAAGTAAAGATACCGGAAACATATCTAGGAACTCTGGTGGAGACTGTAGATCAAGGCCTCCTGGATCTGACCCTTCAGAATCATCTCCCGAATCTTGATTTGCTCATCATGTGTTTCTAGGTCAACACTTGGTTCGATCCTAGACTCCATCCGAAATTTCTCTGCTGCTTCCTTAAAGCCCTCTGTGACTAGGTAGTTCACGATGAGTCGGTTCATGTCTGCTCGTTGAACATACAAGTTATTGAGCTTTTCTATCCATTCATCTTTGGTTATTTCATCAGGCTTTTCTGCATAACTTATTATGATTTATTTTGTGTGGATTCAGCCTCCCGCACCACAGGGTCTGGGTGGCAGCTCCACGGCCCCTCCCAGGGCTGGGAAGGGACAGCAGAGAAGGTGGGAGATAGAGGAGGAGGAGGAGGAGGCGAGGCAGAGGCCACAGTAGAGGCAGGGGAGGGGCTTCTTTCTTTCTTTCTTTCTTCCTTCTTTCCTTCCTTCCTTCCTTCTTTCTTTTTTTTTTTTTTGAAATAGGGTTTCTGTGTATAGCCCTGGTTGTCCTGGAACTCACTATGTCGACCATGTTGGCCTGAAACATAGAAATCCATCTGCCTCTGCCTCTTGAGTGGGGGGATTAAGGGTGTGTGCCACCTTGTCCAGCTGTATGATACATTTCTTACTTAACATTTACAAAACTGTATCCACTCTGGCACACACAGCTAATTCTTTAATTTTCAGAGCATCTATCTCAGTGTATCTGTTCTTTATTATAAAGTGTAAATCCATTCTTATTATTTCTAATTCACACTAGTTTAAATGATATTCTATAAACCTTTCTTAAACATGTTCTTTCACTTAGACAAATGGAGTTGAAAGGTCAAAGAGAGTGTTCTAGAACCTCTCATGGTCTTATCAAATTTGTACCAATTTTTATGTCTTTATATAGTAAGAATTGCCATACTAAACCCAAGCAAGGTGGCATACATCTGTAATTCCAGAGCCTGGGAAGTAGAAGAGGAGCAGATATTCAAGGTCAGCCTGGGGCTATGTGGT
The DNA here is from genome assembly GCA_019843965.1 of Rhynchomys soricoides. Lineage (NCBI taxonomy): Eukaryota > Metazoa > Chordata > Mammalia > Rodentia > Muridae > Rhynchomys > Rhynchomys soricoides. The sequence goes on from JADRCH010000235.1 coordinate 4,162,758, forward strand.
GAGGTGTGGGGAGGTCAAGGTAAACCTAGGCTACTTAGTGAGGTCAAGGTCAGGTCAGCCTGGGTTATGTGGTGAGGTCAAGGACAGTCTGATTGACAAGAGACCCTTTAGGGAAAGAGGGAAGTCCTAAGTGAAGGCATGTTGTTTAACCTAGGCTCAGACTCATGAGAATGGCAAGGCTTTCCCTGTGTGTGGCTCATAGGGAAATGGCATAACCTTCCTCTGGCCCCTGAGTGACGTGGATAAAGTGTGCAGAAAGTGACCACCACTGGTTTTTCCCCTGGATGTTTATGGCCTGAAGGCTGCTGCAGTTTCTCCAACAGAGAGCCAGTCCCAGCTTTTTTAGTGACTGTGTGTCTGTTTGGCATTTCTTCCTCCCCTTACCACTCTGGTTAGCTCAGACCCTGGAAACCCACAGAGCCTGGCAAGACCCTGTCCTCAAAGAAAGCAAACAGAAATCACTTCCCATTACTTCCCATTTCCACAGTTCTTCCTCCTCCTAACACGAAATACCACCGCCTGGTAATTTTTGTTTTACCCCCAGATTTCTAGTAAGTAAAAGTTTATTTCTAAACATTTATCTGCCACTGGTTTTCCTCATCTTTAAATTCATATCTTTTGTAAATTTTCTTCCTTTTGGTGAGTTGTCTTTTTCATGTTGGAAAAAAAATTCTTTGTAAGCATATGAAATTGCCATTTTGTAGGTCATAAATTATATGTTGGCAATTTCACCTAGATGAAACGAGTTTTCTGGATATTAATCTTTGGATCCTTTTGTGAGTGGCAGCTACCCTCTTCCAGTTTATGATATTTCTTTTAAATGTATTTATTGCAACTTTTGGTGTGTAGAAGGAAATATTAATACAGCTGCCCTTCCATACCCATGGGTTCTCTGTTTGAAGTTTCAATCTTATCAGACAGAAAATAGAAAAATAAAACTACATTTATGCTAAACACATATAGAGACTTCCTTCTTGTCATTCTTCAAACAGGACAACATTGCATTTATAGTGGAGATTACTGACAGCTTGCAAACAGCATGATATTATATATTAAGGAGCTTGAGCTTCTACAGATGCTGGTATCCTGGAAGGGTGGGGGCTGACTCAATCCCCCATGAACATGGCGATGATTAGATAGCCAGTTTATTAACACTGGCCCTTGCCGTTCATGTTTTATCTGTGTCTTGTTAGGAGATGACTAGTATTCTGTGAGACAAAGTTCCCAGAGTTAGGAGTTCGGCATGTGTGTGTGTGTGTGCGCGCGCGCGCACTTTTGCTTAAATGTCTAACATCAGAATGTGAGTCCCTCAATACCAAACCAAAACCAAAACTGTCCACCCGATGACTGAGAGGAACATATCATTCTCGTTTTAATTTGTGTTTTCCCAGCAGTGGGTGACATGAGCCTCTAATGGGTCTACTCGGCGTTTAGATGCACTTCCCTGGGAGTTCCCTCTTCTGCTGTCTGCACATTTGTTTCTGCACTATTCGTCTATCTATCTCTCACCGATCTGTAGGTGTTACTATTGCACATGTATTAACTCCTCGTCTGCCATACCCATGGCATCTTCTTATTTATCACTTGCATCTTAAATGCAACGCTGGTGTATCTTTCTATACCCAGACTTTACATTTTCATATATCAAACATGTTGATATTTCATCACTTCTGAGTTTTCTTTGTCATTGTAAAGCAAAAGCAGGGACCTCTGGCCCTACCTCGTACTGTATCTCCAGGAGCTTCTTACTAGGGCCTGTCAAGATTGTCCATCAGCTTGTGGTGTTTTCTTCTTGCCCTCTCCCAGGCTTTCCTGCTCCATGGCTGTCTTTGTTGCTTCCAATCATTTTGCTTGCTTTCAATTTCTAATTAATCTTCTTTCTTTCTTCCTTTCTTTCTTTCTCTCCATTTATTTTTTTTTAAGAAAAAAGATTTACTTACTTTATGTATGTGAGTACACTGTAGCCGTCTTCAGACACACCAGAAGAGGGCACTGAGTCCCATTAGAGATGGTTGTGAGCCACCCTGTGGTTGCTGGGAATTGAACTCAGGACCTCTGGAAGAGCAGTCAGTGCTCTTAACCACTGAGCCATCTCTCCAGCCCTATTCCAGTCAATCTTAAGCTAACATGCAGTTGGTTTCCTTCTGGCATTTTGGGGCATCTGTTTGTTCGTGCTTGCCACCTCTGCAGTCTCCTGCACCTCTGCAGTCTCCTGCACCTGTACTGATCCTCTCCTTCCCACTTCTGCTCCCCAGCACTTACAATTCATTACCCCTTTACCCTCCTCCTTTGTAAGCTATCTTTCTCCCTTCCCTGTTTGCTCTTTTCTAGTTTCATCACACATGTGCACACACACACACACACACACACGCACGCACGCACACACGCACACGCATATACAACTAATTCTTCACGTTTGTACCTAGTTCATGTACTTAGCACACCGCTCCATCCTTCTCCTGCACGTCACAGCATTACGTCTCTTCACCCTTCAGTGAAATCCCATTGTGTATGAGCAGATGCTTTTCCTCTGCTGGTTTCTTTCCTCAGTCATTGTAAACAAAACCATGATAAACATAAATGTAAAATTTGAATATTGTTTTGGATTCAGCCAGGAGTCCTGTTAGATGTATAAAGGCTCTACATGCTGATTTTCATAGTGACTGGACTGATATATGTTCCCATTGTGGTTTATAAGGGCTCGTGTGTGTGTGTGTGTGTGTGTGTGTGTGTGTTCCACACATCCTCACCAGAATTTATTGTCCTTTGTTCTCTTGATAATAGATACTCATTCTCTCTTAAATGCCATTTTGTATTTAGTATGAGTAGGTGTGTAAATAAGAAACAATAATCTTTGCTTTACTTGACACATTGATGTGAACTTAAAGCAAGCCTCTTGCCTCTGCCTTCTTTATTTTAGATTTCTTTATTTTGGATTTACTGAGTTACATATTTTAAGTATATGGGTACTTTGTCCACACACACATCTGCCTACCAGAAGACAGCGTCACACAGTGTGAGCAGCCCTGTGGGTGCTTGGAATTGAACTCAGGACCTTCGGAAGAAGAGAAAGTACTCTTAACCACTGAGCCATCTCTCCAAACCTGCTTTTGCCTTCTTAGCTGTTGAGAGGATAAGTGTGTTCTACCACACCTAGTCTTTATTTCTAAATCTTCAAAGTTGGAAAACATCTTTATAATTAGAAAGCTAAACACTTTTTAAAGCAAAATGTCACAAAAATGACACAAGAAATGTTGGTAGCCAACAAAACCCTTCAACTTCAAACCTACAAATATTCTCTAGAAATTACTTTCAAAACATCCTTCTCAGACACTTCAGGGTGGGACCTGTGATGACAGGACACTGACACAGGGGCAGCTGTCACTCGAAGTGGAATCCTTGCATTAGCAATTGGCCTGTGGGTTTTATCCCAAGCTCTGTCAAGAGATAGATGCACATCTTGGACAACTTTGAGTTACTGATTCTCCCTTCAATCCAGACTCTCTGGATGCTTTCAGTCCTGCAATCTTACACTGAGCTGAGTATGATTTGGGCATTCCTAGTTGGGACTATGATTCTCAATACAAGTATTGTTAGCCAAAAAGCATCCAAACTGACTCTTCCCTTCCCTTCCCTCCTTCCCTCCCTCCCTCCTTCCCTCTTCTCTCCCACATGTATGTGTATGTGCCCACATGCATGCATGACTTCATTTTCATATACAAGGATGATACATATGCACATGTGCACATACAGGCTAGAGGTCCCTCAGGAATGCGGTCCACTTTATCTCTGAGATAGTCTCTTGCTTGGAACCCACTAATTTGATAGCTGACCAATGGGTCCTAATGATCTCCTTGCCTCTACCTCATGAGAGCTGGGATTACAAGTGCATCCCTCTATGCATAGCTTTTGAACAGGGGTTCTGGACCTTGACCTTAGGGTCTAATACCTTCCCCTAGATTGAGTCTTTTCATAGGAGTCACCGAATCTGTCTGACATCCTTTCAACCCTGCCTTATTGGCAGTGACCACAGACTTGCGTGAGCTTTAGCCTGGAAAATGCTTTTCTAACTCGAAGCTAGGATTTTGCTCCTGGTATCAACAGGTTAAACAGACAAGCACTAGACCTAACATCTGGCCTGGCTCCTTCTGGGCTGTCTGCCAGTGTGTGAACACGGGACATGCTCTCTGGACACAGGCATCTCCACAAACTAGGAGCATGCCCTTCTCAATTTCTCTCCTCTGGGCCCTGGAGGACTGAGCAGCTGTGCCATCGTGTCCAAGTCACTGGGAGAAGCTGCTTCCTCCCTGTGGAGATGGCTCAGAGACACTACTCTCAAAAGCTAACTGAGTTGCTGTAATAGATTTGTTTTCAGTTTCGACCTTTTACCAGCCTCGCATGCCACTGTGGGGTGCAACAGTGGTTTTCACCTCCTGCTTTGCCTGGTTCAGTGGTTCTTAGCAGAAAGGGAAGATCTGTGTCCACCTCTCCATGACAGTGGCAACTCGTTGCTGCTTGCCTTTCCAAGGAAGGCCTCAGCACAGCATTCTGGAACACTGGGCCAGGGTGGTCAAGGATAGCTCTTTTGTCCACAAGTGAACCAGTAACCTTTATCCCTGAAGGTGGAGCTAGACTTAGTACTACACATGGTGGTTTAGACTCCAGACTCTGAGCATCTGAGTCAGGCAGGGTCTTAATACCACATGACACAGCTAAACCTTCCCATGTTCTGTTGTTTCATATTGAGATACCGGCACCAACCTCAGTTCTGAATGACTCTTAAGCAGCTCATAAACCATTTTTTTAAAACTGGAAAATCTTTGATGAATGTGCTTTATTTAAAATTGGGTGACAAGATAAAATATAATGTGATTCTGGAGTTGCTTTTAAGAGTTAGAAATGCCTAGAACCCAAATGACAGAAGATTCTGTCTTGTTGAAGGTAACTTGGGAGTAAGAGCAGTTGACTGTAGTTCCAGTTCCACAGGAGGATCACTTGAGCCCAGGAGTTTCCATCCAGCCTTGGTAACATAGGAGCCTAGTGTAGTCTCTTTTTTTAAAAAAAAAAAAAATCCAGAAGGGTATTAAGCTTATTGAGCATAAAGGGTTCTTGTGGGAAGAGGGGACATGGAACAGAGTTTTATGTAGTCTAGGCTGACTTCGACCTTGATACAGAGTGGAAGATGACCTGGAACTTCTAATTTTCCTTTCTTTGCCACCCACATGGTGTGGATTGCCTGTATGTGCCAGCGTGCCCAGTTTATGCAGCACTGAAGACAGAGCCCAGGGCTTTTGTGTGTGTTAACTACCCACTGAGCCACACCCTCAGCCCAAGCATGAATAGGAAAAACTCAGGTTTTCTTGTTTCCTATGTGGTCATGGTGCGTTTTGATGGATGTGGGGTTCAGTGGGCACACTCTGTGTGCTACAAATCCAAACATACTACTGCTTTTATTTTTTGGTTTGGTTTGGTTTTTGTTTGTTTGTTTTGAGCCTATTTCTTTTTCGAAGCATAGGTGCAAAGAAACAAAGGATGTAAAGATAGTGCCCACCATGCTTTTAAGAGATAAAAATTCAGTAGCATAAAGAAAGAACCGTTTCAACTGTGTATGACTCTTCAGGCATTTCCCTTACTATGACTTGGGGTCATGGCTTGGGGCTCAAAGCATATTTATAACACAGAATGCTGCTCATATGATTAAAATATCTTTGTTTTTCCATAACTAAACAAACTTGGCTCTCAGGTTCTGATAAGCAGTGTACAATAGTGTTAGAAATAGGACAGTCATTTCTTGTTTAATATCTGGTATATATTTGGGACACTACAAGATTCTTCCATTTCTGATTCTCTTTCCCTCCTCAGGGAAGAGCCTAGTGACTCATCTCACGATGCTGCTAGCTCATTTCTTGTCTGCTTCAGTGGAGGCCTGACTTCTTCCTAATTTCTGGACATTGGCTAGTACCCACGGCTAGGAGTCAAAAAATCCCCAAGTCACAAACTACTTACTGGTTTTGACTAACCTAGGATTTCTCTGGCTGACAGTCACCTTTAGGGTGTCTGCCCCCCCAAGGGCTCAGGAAGCCTCCACTTCCCTTCTGTACACCTAGCGGGGTATGAGTAAAGCAGCTCTCACACAGCTCCACAGATGCTCACCTTGTGCAATACTCTGATGCAACGGTTAGGCCAAACAGGACCATAGATACACATGTACCTAGTTAGTTACTACTTCAAAAACTCCTGCACATTAATCTGCCATTCTTGCAACCTAACCTAGTTTATCAGACACTCGATGCAATTCTAGCATGGGTAAGATACTTTTAATAAAAATATTGCCTTTAAATGCACACTAGCTACCTAATCTAGTGCCTAACAAAAGCTATGTGAAATGTCACCGCATAGTTTTATTCAGGTGTAGTACCTGGCTTGTTTTCTGTGGTACCTGCCTACAGGAATTCCAGAGGTAGTTTTTCTTATTCGTGATTTTCACCTATGAGCTGAACATACTCCCCATCCCCAGAGCCTACACTGTGTTAAACATTCTGCAAGGGTGGTTGACAGAACGGTTTTGAAAAGCTGGGATGTTACTGACTGGGGGACAAAATTTTCCTAACTAGTGACTGACGGGAGAGCGCAGGTCGTTGTGGGTAGTGCCATCCCTGGGCTTGTGGTCCTGGGTTTTATAAGAAAACAGGGTTAGCAAAGCATGGTGAGCAAGCCAGTAAGCAGCACCCCTCTATGGCCTCTGCATCAGCTCCTGCCTCCAGGTTCCTGCCTTGCTTGAGTTCCTGTCCTGATTTCCTTTGATGATGGACTGTGGTGTGGGAGGTTATACTGAATAAACTCCTCCCAAGCTGCTTTGCTCTTGGCCTTTCATCATAACAAGAGTAACCCTGAGATTCCCCTCTTTTGTTTTAACCCACCTTCCTGACAAAGCACCTTGATCTAGAACCTTCCTTGTCCTGTTGCTGTACATAAAGAGTTCACAAAGTTGTTCTCACATTGGAACACGGCCTTTGAGGAAACCTGAACCTGTGTTCCCAGGCCATAGTTGCACTCACTCAGAGTTAGGAAATGCCTTACAGCTAGATCTTATGAGGACATTTTCTCAACTGAGACTCCTTTCTCTCCGATGACTATAGCTTGTGTCAAGTTGACACAAAACTAACCAGGACAATCAGTATGGGTCTCAGATGGTTTTTGATGGTATTTTTAGCTTTTAGGTTAGTAGAAGCTAAGGATCTGACTGATCATTCCAAAAAGACATACATACTTTATAATCGCAAGGATGTAAGCCACACGTAGAGGTGGTCAATGAATGATTAGAGGATAATTGGCTCCAGAATAAACCAATATGTACCCCTTCTCTTTCTTTTCCTCCACCCCTCAATCTCTTTACTCTCTCCCCTCCCTATTCCTCTCTATCCTTCCCCCTCTTTCCCTCTCTCCCTTTTCCTACTCCTCTCTCCCCCTTCCTCTCTCCACCCATCTCCCCTCTCTCCCTCTCCCTCTCTATCCTTCCCTCTTTCCCTTTCTTTCTTTCTCCCCATCCTCCCCTCTTTTTCTCTGTCACATTCCCTTTGAGGCAGGAACTAAAACTTTTGCATTTACACACCACATGCCTCGGTTTATGATCTTGGCTGTTTGGAGATGCTTCCACACGGAATCTTCTTGTGTTCTGTGCTTGACATCTTTCTGTGTTCAATGACTTGAGCTGCTGAAACTAGAGGAAAACTAAGGAAAACAACGTGCTCACCCTATGGCCAGAGGCAGAATCTCTCAGCTGAGGCAAAGAGAACTGTATTTAAGGATCTGTTCTAGCCAGCCAAAGACGGAAGCAGGAGAATTGCCAGTTTGAGGACAGCCTGGGCTACATCTACTCTCTCAGCAGTTTGGAAGTATCCCATACAGAACTGGAAACTTGGTCACCATGGTTCTTCTATTTGGATGAATCTGTGTCCCTTCATTTACACTCTCTCCCTGGTCCCCCACCCCCTTCACCCTGATAACCACTGCTCTGATTTTCTTCCTAGGTTTGTCACTTATAAAGCCTGCATGCGGGAAAGCTGTCTTACTGGAGCCGTTCAGAACAAGCAGAGTCAGAGTCCAAGTGCTGTGGTGTTAGCCCTGGCACTGCCTGCTTGCCAGAGCCTTTGCCACGTCCTTCATGCCCACATCTCTTCCCGGGCTCTTGGTCTTTCTCTTCTCTCCCCACTCTTCTTGGACGGTCTGCCTCTACACCACTCTGAGAGTCACCTCACTTGCTTTCACCATGACCTGACTGTTGCTCATTATAACACCCCTACTTCTTGTGTGTGCATGTGCATGCGTGTGTGCGTGCGTGCATGAGTGTGTGTGTGTCCTTTTCGTTTGCTGATATCTTTGTGCCCGCTGCACTGACCACTCTCCAACTACCAGAATTTTCTTCCCTGCTCCACCCCAACACCCAGACAGTCTTCAGGAAGCAGCAGCTTCCTGTGAGTGTGTGCTGAGTGAATGACCCACTTTGGGCATTACACCGATGTGAGTCTTGTCTCCTGATTCCTCTTTGGAGACGCTATAATCCTGTCTTGTTCATAGCTTACTCTGCCTGTGTCTCCAATGAACTGGCCCTCCACTAATTGACAACTTAGAATGGAGAAATGTTTCTGTTCCAATTTCATATCCTCATAGCTTCCATCCATAGTTTCTTCTTACGTGGGGCCTTTTTAAAGAGTTTGTGAAATATTCTGGGCATGTGGATTCCTGGCTTTGTCTTTATGTGGGCTACAGACACAGGTTTGCTTCATGATTTTTCTGCACCCTTAAAAATATCACCCAAACCCAGAAGTATTTGGGAAGACATTCTGGCTTGCTGGGATGATCTAAGGTGCACACACAACAGATGATATGAGCTGAGTACTGTGCACAACCATCCTTCAGAGGAAGTGGGCTGGTGTCTGTCATAGCTGCAGGCCTGCTATGTCCCCAGGACTGCACACCTCAGCAGGCTTGGACTAAACCAGCAGAACCCGAGAGCCTTCCAGACCCGTTTTTCTCACATCTGCTGAGGCATAATGCAAACAACCACCAACCGCTGACAGTGCTCGCCTGCCAGCAGGCCCATTGACTACTGTGCATTTATTTTCTCAATTAATCCTTACTGGAGGCATGGGCTATTGCCTTCCTTTCACACAAGTGAAAACTCCAGCACAGAAAGATTAAGCAACTTGCCCAAGGTCACACAGAGAGTAATTGGCAAGCCTGGGGTTCAAAGCCAGGGTAGCTGTTCCTAAGCCCATTGTGTTGGTTCTTACTTTATGGCCAATGAGCAAGCTAGTGAACACAACCAGTCACAAAGCTTCCTATCTGATGCTTAATCCACAAAGAGAATATCTGTAAGTTTGATTACGGATGATTAAAACTGTAAACATAGGGCTTGGGAGACAGCTTGGTGGGAAGGGCCCTTGCATGAGCCATCCTGTAAAAAGACGGGTGTGGCTGCACATGCTTAAAACCCAGGACCCTGGAGGTAGACATGAGGGGATAGCTGGGGCTTGGTTGTGTCAGCCCATCTCACTAAATCCATTGCCTCCAAAGTGGACCCTAAAGGAGCAGATGCCTCCTCTGGCTTCCATGCATGCCCATGGGTATACCTATCTGCAAGCATGTATATGTGTATATATCACATACATACACCCACACACACTAATACACATAAAAAAACCAATAAATACATTTTAAATAAAAAAGATTCCAGCCTGTGATGGGGTAGCTTTGCTAAGCTGTAGCACACAGAGAGTCCAGGCTTTACTATTGATTTCAACACTATGCTCCAGTGACCCAAACTTCCAAGATAAATTGAGGCCCTTGTGTTTGGCTTCGCACGCAGGTGTGTGCACTCCTGAGATGCTCAAAGGGCTTTCCCATGTGTCAGCATACATTAACGGGCCAAGTATGGGACCGGCTGTCCTACAAGGCGAGGGAGTTCTTTTCCCTTTTGCTTTCTGTTAAAACCACATGTCCTCACCGAATGAGACTGCTCCATCCAACCAGAGGAACCTGTGAAATAACCTCATGAGCCGTGGTGCTTTGATGGTGATAATTCTTGGGTGTCAAAAGGATAAGGACACAGTTTTCTGCTTCTAATTTTATTCATAGGAAATGATAGTATTGAGCTGTCTACAGAGTGCTCCTGTGGTTTAATTCCAGTTTCTCTTTTGTAGAGGAGACTTAAGGGAAGCCTTAATCTGCTTTATATTTAACTCTTATCTCCATGCTATGAATTAAAAATAGAATTCTGGACGGCAGTCTGGCCTCCCCAGACTCTGAGGGTTCAAATTACCCAGGGTAAGGATGGATGCCAAGCTGCCCCAGGCCTCTCTGTGGTTCAGCGACTCTGACTCTCCCGCAACTTCCTAGACACCTGCTGCTCGGATTTTTCCATCCAAATGCTGCCCATCAACCTGTCTCACACACGAAGGCCTTAGTCTATAATTCGTGAATGGCAGTTAGCATTTTCCCCATGATGAAACCCAATTCCCTAATGTTCTTGTAATGTTCTTGGATTGTTCTATTATTTTTGTGACAGGTTTTCATGTAGCCCAGGCTGGATGGAACTTGCTATATAGCCAAGGAAGATGCTGAATTTTGTATCCTCCTGACTCTATCTTCTGATGCTATGATTTCAGGCCTGCACCGCCATGCCTGGCTTATGTGGTGCTCGGCTCAAACGCTGCACGCTAGCTAAGCGCTCTACCAGCTGAACCTTAGCCTCCTCTCTTCTCACTTCCTTTTCCTTCAAAAACACACCTTCTGTCCTTCCCTTAGGGATGTCTGAGACAGACGAGAGGGTGAAGGTTCAGGCCCGGGGAGGAGCAGCGCTTCAAGATTCCTTCAGGCTGTGATCTGTCTACTTCCCTGTTGGTGTCATGGTGTTAAGAGGAAGGCACTGATGGGGTGACTAGGCCACTAGAGTTCCTGAGGAGAACACCCAGCCATATCAGAGAGCTTCCTGCTGCCATTGGCTGAAAGTCTATCCCTACTGTCACTATATAGTCCCCTGCAAAGCCTGCTGGACTGTGAGAAATAAATCTGTATATTTAGTGAATCATCCAGTTTCTGGTATTGTGCTACATAAGAACAAATGAAGAAAAGAGACATTAACCCGAAAGCCAGTTATGTAGTCAGTGTCAAGAAGAAAGTGAAGCAAAACGTGTGTGAACATGCAGCGCTCCACTTCCGGTCTCCAGCCTGTCCCAGTGGGCACATCTGGGGAAGGCTGTGTGTCTTGTCCGAGTGCAAGGACAAAGCCAAGTCCCTTTGTTAATAGTGTTTGGTCTTCTGTTCTTCCTTTGGCCCTTGTAGTGAGTTTCACCTCCAAATTCTTGACAGACACCCCCTGTCCCCACTGGTAAGGAAGAGTCCTATGACCTTTCCTTCTCGCCTCTGCTTTACAGCCACAGACCAGAGAACAAGACACTGGCCACTTACTCCCTGTGGGTTCATGATGCTGAACAAGCAAAGAAGGCAGAGCCCCTCACACCATGAATTTCTTACTCCTATGAACAAATGTGCACCCGCTGACCAATGGTGAGAGGGTGAGTAGAACACAAAGCATCCTGAACCAGAAGGTAGAATGGAGCAGAAAAACAGGAAAGCATCAGATGTTGTTGGATATCCTGACAGTGTTACTTTATGAAATTTAGTTCTAGTTAAATGCACATGTTATCTGTCTAGTGTGGAAAGTCTCTGATCCCAATGCCTGTGGGAGCTTCCATTCCTCAGCCCCTTTATAGCTGACAGTGTGACTGACACCTGCTTGTTGGAATCTGATTAATGGGACATGTGTCCATTCCAATATTGTACCTAAGCCCTTCCACACAGGCTACTCTACTGTGTGTGTGTCTGTGGGCAAGTGTATAACTATATACACATTTCTGTGCATATTAAAGAAAGAGAAGAGAGAGACACATTTGGGTATTTATATATGGTTTACACTAAAGATGTATATTTACTATAGATTTTGGTGTAAAAAGAAATAGTAAGTGGCTACTCTAGATGTTATACCTCAGACATGGCTGTGAATCAGCTGCGGCTAACCCACTCCAGATAGTCATTGTGCATAAAGAAGGTGGATCCTACCAAAATTCCCTGAGTTGGGAATCTGACATGCTTAACAACCACATCGCTGTGTGAGCAATAATGTTGGAAAGCACTTTAGGCCTGGCACCTGTGAAAGACTTTTCCTGGCAGCCTTGGGGCTGTTTAGGCCATCAAGCTTCGTACCTATTTTCTTTGGTCACTGTCCAAAGAATGAACCTTCCTATTCCCCACTCCGTCCATGCATTGTACAATCTTATCACAATAAAACTCTGTGCCGATTCACCTAATCCTTCCAGAAGCCTCCTCCCTCCCCTTCTTCCCGATCCCTCTGAACAGCCTGTTGCATAATCAACAAAGCCGGAGCTCCACCACTTTTCACATCATTTCCACAATCAAAGGAAAGCCACTCAGTAGATGTTCTCTTTGTGTTCGGAAAGTGGGTCAAGTCCCCTCCAATGTCTTCACTGCTGCTCCTGAGTCATAGGTTTCCCACCCTTTAGGACAAGCTTTATCAATTAGAATGTCTTTGGCAGTAAGTCACACAGTGTCCAACAGCCAGAACCTAACAAAGGGACATTTATTATAGTACGTGGTAAATTGAAGGGCTGTGTGATAATTGACTAGCTCAACGGGTCTTTTTGCTCTGTTTATCCAGGATGTTGGATTTAATCCTCAGGCTTGTTCCATCTCAGTTACAAGACAGCTGCAACAACTCCAGCCATTGCATCTTTCTCGGCTGTCTCAGATTTGATCATCCATAGCTTCTGTAACAATTAACACAGACTTGGTACTTAGAATAACAGGGACTTATTCTCCAAGAGGTAAGTGTCACTGGGATGAAATAAAGGTGTCAGTGGGGTACTACACCCGCTGAAGGTTCTCCCGGAAAACTTGGTCCTTGTCTCCTACAGTTTCTGATGGTTCCAGCATCCCCAATCTGTGGGTGCATCTCTCTAACCACCATCTATCTTTCCACTGAGGGTATATAAGCTTCTTTAGACCATGAGTTCTCCTCTCTGTTAGAGACACTGAGATCGCTTTAGTGACTACCTGGGCTGTGTAAGAGAATGTCCCGACTCAAGTCCTCAAATTTAATCATATCTGCACAGACCCTCTTCCCAACCCCCCAGGGCTGTTATTTACCCTAATAAAATGCCATATACTAGGATATGCAAATCCTCTCATCTATATGTGGGGCAGTGGACTGTGAGAGGAAGCCTGGTAAGGTTGAGCTAAGGTTTGAAGCCCTGGAGACCCTGAAGGGACAGTAGGACCCTCTCCTGCTCTCAGAAGCAGGCCCCGGTCACATAGCCACAGCCCCCCACATCCCCCTGTAGAGAGGTTTGTAGCCATCAGTCAGGTAGGGGCAGCACTCCAAACCCTCTCTCATGTAGATGAGGTATCCCTAACCTCTCAGAGCAAGCCAATAGAAAGCACCTATTGTCAGACCTTGACCCACCCCAAAACTGTATATAAGGATACTAACCAGAAGAAATAAAGGTGTGTGAGAATTACTCCTTCATCTGAGAGCTATAACACTGATGCCAGGGAAGAGATCTGCTTTCCCAAAATGGCCACCAGAAGTCCCCCACCCCACCCCCGCACCCTCCACTGGCTAGTAAGCCTCCCACTGGCTCAGCCCAGCCGACTGAGTGCAGAGCTACTAGAGTAGCATCAGAAGCAGGACACTGTGGAGGCAATTCTCCCTCCCTGCTCGAGTTCTCTCCCCTTCCTGAACCCTTGAACTTGGCCGAGTCAGAGATCTCCATGGAAAGCCCATACACAGGCTATATCTATAATGTTCTTTTATTCTTTAGGCTTGTTTATTTCTTTGAGACAGGATCTCATGCAATCAAGGATGACCTTGAATTTCAATCTTTTTGCTCCCACCCCTCAGATACTGTGACTGTATTTCGTACCAGCTTGCTTCATGCACACCAAGCACAGCTCCCTTCATCTATACATTCTTATCAAGGAGAAAAAGCTTTACTGGACACCTTGTCATGTTGACCCCAGACCTATTAGCAGCATGGGGCTCATGAACACAAAATATAGCCTCTTAGGGGAGGAAGGCTGGATCCACAAGAAAAGTGGCGAAAAGAAGGTGAGAGCAAGCTGTAGTGGCATTGAGACAGTGTTCCTCTGCTCCACCATGGTATTTTCTCTACTTTTCTCCACAGCCACAGAGGACTGCAGCAGCTGTATCAGATTCTTTGTGTGACCTACCTGATCAGCAACCACTGGGCTCTTTGACCTTGTAACCCAGTGACCTCACAAACCCCCTCTGCCTTCTATCCCAGCCTCACTCTGGGCCTGGCCATTACTTTCCCTGAAAAGCCAGCATGGTGCCCACTGCCCTGACTAGCTCTCCACCTTCCCAGCTTGATCTCAGTGCTCATATTTGCATCCCTCTCTCTGCCCCCCCATCAGCCTGGCCCTTGGTGGTTCTGTTGACGTCATCTGGTCACCAAGTCTGGATGAGCATCCCTCTGCCACCTCCTTGCTCAAACTTTCATTGTCCTAACTCACTCCCCTTCACTCTCAGTGGAGCTCTTCTCAACCCAGTTAATAGGAGAGCCTGGCAGACACCCCTCCTGTCCCTCATCTATGTCCTGAGATGCTGAACCATTCATCCTTTCAATGAGGGGGACTTTATCACTTCCATCTCTAATGGAAGTCAGCTTCCTGTGACTGGGCTCTGAAGATACCACGTTCTGTTGTCCTTCCCCAGCTCCTGACTGCTTCCTTGGTAGAGCAGATAGATGGTTTGCTGTGGAAGAAGATACTGTAGCCCCCATCACCCATAAGTAATTCATGTCTGGTTTACATGGTACTTTAATATCTCTCTGTCTCTGTCTGTCTCTGTCTCTGTCTCTTTCTCTCTCTCTCCTGTGTAGTATTTTGGTTTCTGTACATTCTTTGTCCTTGTTTAGAATCTAAGAGTAGGACAGACCCTCAGCTAACATCTTCACTCACTCGTTTTTACTATTAGATTTTTTTCATAAATGAAAATATCCAGAATACCAAAGCATTTGTTTCATTGCTTCCCAAAGGGACACAGAAAACATCTGCATGAGGGAAAAAACAAAATCAAGCAAAAACCTCTTATTTGTCTCTAGACCAGTTTTTCATGGGGAAAAAGGGTCTTGCCAGAGGCAGCCAAAAGGAGAGACCTGAGCCTGGATAACTTACCCCCCCCTTCCACCCTGTCAACCTTCCACTTTGTTCTCCAAGAGGAAGTTGTGGAAGAAATGCCTCCTTGTTCAGTTTCCCTAAACCACCGTCTTCCGGGCTGGGGATAGCTCATTTAGGAGAGTGCTTGACTAATGTGTGCAAAGCTCAGGGTTCCATCCACCCATGCTTGATGTTGCATGCTGGTAATCCCAGCACTGGGAAGGTACAGGTCAAAGGATCAGAAGTTAAAGACCACCCTTGGGTACAAAAGACACTGTCTCAAAAATACTTCATACAATATGTTATGGTTTGTATATGCTTTGCCCAGGGAGTGGCACTATTAGAAGATGTGGCCTTGTTGGAGTAGGTGTGTCACTGTGGGTGTGGGCTTTAAGATCCTCATCCTAGCTGCCTGGAAGCCAGTCTTCCACTAACAGCCTTCAGATAAAGATGTAGAACTCTCTGCTTTGCTTGCACCATGCCTGCCTGCCTGGATGCTGCCCTGCTCCCACCTTGATAATGGACTGAACCTCTGAATCTGTAAGCCAGTCCCAATTAAATGTCTTCCTTTATAAGACTTGCTTTGGTTGTGGTGTCTGTTCACAGGAGTAAAACTCTAAGACACAATAGCAATGAAGAATCCCTTCTGACTGTGGTCTATGGTATGCATCCTGGTACCTGCTGACACTCATTGTCAATGAAGAATCCCTCCTGAGTGTGGTCTATGGTATGCGTCTTGGCACCCACTGACACTGTTAATGAGGAATCCCTCCTGGCTGTGATCTAAGGTATGCTTCCTGGAACCCACTGACACTGTCACTCAGTTTCATGCCAACTCTCTTTTTTCCATGCTGTTCTCAGGACCAGTCCTTCCCCTGTCCTAGTAAATGCTCAGTCCCCATAAGGCTCAGCTTAAGCATCTCCTCATCTGCGGCATTTCTTGATCCCACACATCATTTTTCTGATTTGTTTTCCTTTGCTTTGTGCTTCCCTCTAAAAATACATCTTAATAGGTATCATTGTTTCTACCATATTTATGTCCTACTTGACTGCGCCCTCTCTGGAGGTGCCGATGCACCTGCTCAGCCATTCACTGCTCACACACTTCTTGAACTTTCTTTCCAAAACGGATCTGTAAATGCTGAGTGCTGTCCTTGGCAGATGCCTGTGATGCCCAGGCTCAGGAGGCCAATGTGGGAGGGCAGCCTGTCTACGTGGTGAGATTCCTTCTCAAATAAAATAATTACAACAGTAGTAAAATCAAACCCCGGGATCTTTCCCCGTCTGCTTTATTTTAGAATCTCAAGTGTGGAACTGAATTCACTAAGACTGACTTTGAACTTCCAGTCCTCTGAGTGCTGGAAATATAGCTGCACACCAGCATGGTGTGCTGTGGATCAAATCCAGAGTCGGTGCGTGCTAAACAAGCATTCTTGCCAACTAAGCCACATCTCAGACCAAAACAGGACTGTTTCCAACACTTACCTCCTCCCCTTTTCAGTCTTGTGTGAGCTTGTGTGAGTTAGTGCAGGCACACAGGGGACAACTTTTGGGAGCTGGTTCTCTCTTCCCACCATAGAATCAGGAAATTAAATTTAGGTCACCAGGTTTGCTGGGTGAGCACCTTTACCTGCTGAGCCATTTTGCTGGCCTAATACCATAAGACCACCTTTTAAATGAATGACAGTCCGTATCTTTCTAAAGTAGTTGTTCTCCACCAGTGGTGTGTCTGACCATAAATCTGTGCTTAATGGCCCATCCCCAGCCTGGCATCTTCAATCCAAGGCTGCACCGCCCAATGCTCTCTTGTGGTTTATTTTGCTAGCTCAGTGTCTGAGTTTCAGTCTCCTGCAGCTCCTGTTTACTTGGGCCACTGGAAGCTCTGCTCTTCTGCTGGGGCAGTATACATCAGAAGGAAGTTTCCCCGATGCCTGCACAGGGCAAATTGGTTTCTAAACAAGCTTGCCCACAGTCTCCATTAATATCCTATCGGAGAGCAAGGCAGCATAAAATACTGATAGAAGCAGAAGTTACTTTTTCCGATGATTGAATATGATGAGAGAGCCAAGGACAAAGGGTAATTTATTCCAAAGGAAGGCAACACCTTTGCTTTGCAATAGCTCTTGCAGCTAAAAAATAGGGCTGGTAATTGGAGTTACTCTATGAAAATCTCATTAGCATTAGCATATAACTAAAATGCACAGCTCCATAGTTAATTGCAATCCTGCACTGCGGTTAACAACTAACAGTGATGACATTTGCATATTGCACATAAAATTAAAAATGCATGTCAGATAGGTGCTCTTTCAGGAAAAAAAAAATCCTTGAATAACATTGCATTCACACAATAATCGGAAAGATTTTGAATTTGAATGGAAATTATATGTATAGTATGATCGTCAGAAAGACAACCAAGTCTGATAACTAAATCTGAAACACTGTGCAGTCAAAACCCCTGCAGCTGGGGCCGTCTTCAAGGGCAGGGCCACGGAATGCTGAACTGGTACAGTTTGTGTATGTAGAACCCTTTCCCCTAGAAAGCCTCTCCCTCCCCCGTAGGCCTCAGTGTCTTCTCTGGGGCTTTCTTTGGGAGCTCCTCAAGATTGTGGGCTTCGTTTTGTTTTAAACATTTATTCCCCACAAGGCTCAGGAGATAGCAGGCACTTGCAGATATGATCTGAGCCTTCTCTAGGTGAGTCAGAATGTGAGATGTTCCACAGGGACGTAGGTCAGAGTGGTGTTCCCACATCTTCAAGAAGCCCGGGTTTTCTCTGATCCTAGAGCCAGATATCTCAACTCCCCTGGGACCCCCTTCCTCTGTGGAGTGGTGTCTGCCTTTGAGGTGTCTGAGGAAATCCTGACAGAGAACATACTGGAGGTGCCCAGCAGAGCACAGAGCCCGGCAGGCACACCACTGCTTGTCCCTGCCTGTCCCTGCCTGTCCCTGCCTGTCCCTGCCTGTCACTGTCTGTCACTGTGGCGTTGGCGTATTGGATCTTGGGAAAGGACATGCAGCCACAAGGCAGAGGTGGGTCTCTCTGAATGTATCACCCACAGAGAGGCTGCTCCTTCCCATTCTGTCTCACTAAGGAGAGATATCTGAAAAGAGAAGACAGGAGTGAAAGACAATAATAGTTCCTTGGGCAGCTGACACACTCAGATGGTCAGTTGGTGTTGCAGGACTCCCCTGCGAACCTACATGTTTCCTCAGGCTTTCTACAGCAGTTTGAGAGATTCATGTTCCTTCCTCGTTCACCTGCATTCCTCACAACACCACTGTGACCCCAGTCCCTATAGATCCTCTCCCATCTTCTGACTCACCTATCCAGGGCTCAGATCACATCAGCAAATCACCAAATGCCTGCTGTATCCTGAGCCTGACTCACATATTTGCCCACCCACCCATTCAGTCACCATCATTTGGATAATACTGGGTCCTCAGCCACTTAAGACGCTGTGTTTAGAACTGCGTGAACCACAGACATGGACTCAGAGAGTTTGCACGTGGGAATTCTGGGATGGATGGAATCAAGAAAAGGATCAGAGCTAGAGATCAACATCTGGATGTCAGTCATCTTGGTGAGCAGCTGGAGCCACAGACAGGTGGGCTGGTCCCCTGTGGCGGCTTTGGGGGGTGGGGGGGACTCGGCCACTTAGGCTCTGGGAAAGAATGGATTTGCTGCCTTGAAGGAAACGGAAACCTGAATGTTGGGAAGGAGTGTCACCTTGTCCGTGAAAAATCAGAAGGGTCATTGGGTTTCATGATAAGGAAATCCTTAATGGCTCTTCCTCAGGAGAAAGTCAAGCTGGCAGTGGAAGCGACTCAGTGGTTAAAGTGTTTGCTCTGCAAGCATGAAGACCTGGGTTTGATCCAAGCACCCAAGAGAATATCTGAACATGGAAGCAAATACCTGCAATCTCTGTGGTGGGGAGAGGCAGAGATAAGACAGGTCCCTAGCTTCAAGTTTAGTATGAGACCCTGTTTCAATAAATAAGGTGGAGAGCAACTCTCTCTCTCTCTCTCTCTCTCTCTCTCTCTCTCTCTCTCTCTCAGAGGGGTATAGATAGGAAAATCTGTTCTGATTCAGCAACTCCAAAACTCCAAATGAAAGCTAAGCTTGAGGCCTCTGATTTCAGGCTGGGCTTAAATGGAAAGGGTGGGAACCAGTACCTCAGGTCAAAACCAAGCATGGAACTGGCCTGCCTTTCCTGTGAGTCAGGAAGCATATACGCTTCCCAGTTAGATAAGGAGCAGCTATGCTAGCAAATGCTTTAGGTCATGTGTCTGTTGTTTGGTCTTAACTCAGTGGTTTTCCTCATTGGAGGCTTAGGACAGGCTTGACTATCTCAGGAGTGCAGAGTGTGTCATGGCACCTGTCTTCCCATGAGCTGTGATTTGTTAAGCTGGACTCCAAGCAAAACTGCAAGGATTTGGTAGACACATGAGGCTTGGTAAGCACCTGTAACCATGACATTCCTGTGTGTGTGAGTTTGTATGTGTGTCTATGTGTGTGAGAGTGTGGGTGTTCATGAGCATTTCCTTCCTGCTTCTGCCCAGTTTGCCCTCGTCCTCCTGACACAAAGGTGTTTGGGGCCTAGATGATGCCCTATATCAGGTGGCCAGTGTCTGCTGATACCATGCTCATTTTCTTGCTCTGCAAAGTCATGTCAGAAAAGTGATTATAGTTCTTGTTGATGTGACACTAAACTAACCTGTGCTGACTATGTGTCACAGCTGAATGGTCTTAAAACCTAAACTGAGCTCAGGTAGTGATGCTTCCAGGCAAACAGGCTCAGGGAGGGCGAGGGGACATAGATACCTGTCCCCTGTCCTCTCTCTTTTGTCAACCTTCTTCCTCTATCTTCTACAGGACTACCTTGTTGGACCAAAGTCCATCTCCATTTGGAGGCATTCTATTACTTTTCCTGTGGAGATATGAACAGATGTCAAACCAAAGAAAAGATTCTACTCAAGTCCAGTGTGCTGAACCGATGAATGTATTGAGCTTGCTTGCAGCAGCAGGTGTAGCTCACAGAAAAGTCCAACCTCAGCAGGGTAGAACCCTACCATAGCAGCTTCATGGAACAACCAAGCAAGTCTGCCACACTAAGCACACTCCAAGATCCCATGCAGCTAGAGGGCAGCAGGGAGTGATAGGTGAATCCCAGGTGAGGGACCAGTGATCCTCCTTCCCTTTCTACTGGGGAGTGTTACTTCTCCTTCTCCCGGTACCACTAGACTTAGCTGTCACTATATTGTTCTGCTTATTGTGTTGCCATGACTACAAGGCCAATTTATCTCTGCTCTGTGATGCAAACGGATGGTCATGGTATGCCCGAAGGAAAAAGGCACACAGCAGGAAGAGCTTTTGGTTCCAGCTACTTGCTCAATGGGGTCGTAATTTCTGGTATGCTGAGGGAATGCTGCACATACAGGTCCTCCTTCAGCTCTGTGTGAGACCAAGAGAACTGAGAGGTCCCTGATCAACAGCCTATCATGCCTGACATGTCCATCAGAACCCTGCCTCTAGCTTGCTAGCCAACACTGTTCACCATTCTGCCTCTTTCTTGGTTGTAGAGTGGTCTTTTCTCGGGGTATAACAAGATCCTCCCATGCCACTTTGGAGTAGATATTTCCTTGCCTCAGTAGCCATGGAAAATGATTGAGCAGCACATTACAGGTGTGGATAGGTCTATGGCAATGGCAACAGAACTGATGACACTTCCTGGTAGAAGGAGGAGGGATTCCAGCTTTTTCTCCATCCTGTCTCTTCTCGGCTACAATTGATCTTGAGAGATCAGGTAGTGAAAAGGTAATTGAAAAACAGCGCTCCATGATGCCGCTTCAATGAGACCATCATCCATGAAGGGTAGGACTTTCTGGGAATGAAGTTGGCTTAGGGACATCCATGATCCTAAAAGCAACTCTTCACGAATGCTAGGTTGGACTTGGATGCAACTGGTACCTTGGTTAGTATATCTGGGGTAAAAGGTGCTTGTTCATGTCTCACCAGGAAAAGCTTGATGGTATGGGAACTGCTGCCATGGGAGAGCCACGACATCACCAAAGATACTATGACAATATCTCTGTCTATTTGATGAATTGTCTGAGACTTACTTCCAATCCACCTTCTTCTTCACCTGATAAGGAACTGCATGTCAGTCCTAGTGCCAAGCCTTTCCCATAAATGCCTGGCCTGGTGGGCCATGCTGAGGCAGGCATCATTTTTAGCACCAATAGGCTGGCTTACTTCCAGGTTCCCTTTGTTGGCAGACACATCTAGCTGTTGGATGCTGGGTGTGAATCAGAGGGTTGACGAAGCCCTGGGAGGGATGCATGAACATTGGCAGACCCTCATCCAACACAAGAATGCACAATGAGCCTGGCCTCCGTGGGGCCTGTGCTATGTTAATGCAGGTATGAAACTCTGTTCAGTTTCTACCGTATCCTCAACCCTGGGCTGGCTGTCAGGGGCACAAAGGAAGTCTATGTTGGTATCTGTGGGAGTCATGGCCCACAGCCCAGCGTCTTAATTGCCTTTAGTTTGAAAATAACTGCCTCACTGGACAATGACATGTCTCCACTCTGTTTTAGAAGAAAATTTTGCTTTGTGTAAGCTAATGTTTAACTTTAATAATCTTTTCATTAGTCCTAAAGACTGCGCTAATTATTCAAAGTAGTGCTTCATCTTTTGTGTGTGATGTTTTCCCAGAGCCTAAGTGGCTGAGCAGCTGCATCGGGTATGAGACAATGCCTGTCTATATCAGGAGAGGGTAAATGGTCTAGAAACCAGCTTCCAGACTTCCTGTGTCTTGGCTTGAACTCTTCAAAGAAAGTGAGAAAGAAGCCACTTAGGCCTACCAGGAGCCTAACCAATGTAATGTTGCCATGCAGCCAGAAAAGGGGGTGTCTTAGAGACATAGGGGACATTTGAGGCTTTCTGAGTTACTCTAAAGCTTCTGTCAGATACTCATATACTTCATGGCTTCTGTCACCCTTCTAGAGAGCTGTTAGATTGGTAAGGTCACCATGAAAGTCCTAGTAGCGAGTTAGGTGATAGCAGGCTTAAAGTTCAGGGAGACTGGACCCTCTCTGGTAATCATCAGTTTGCAGCACTAGCTCCTGTAATTGCAGAACACTGACTCCTAGTCCACAGAATGGCATTTGAGTCATTATCTCTGGCCCTTGGTAGGAAGGTAACATTCTAAACTTCTTACAGCATAAGATCACTATCCAACCAGAGGCTTGTTGGTAAGAACAAAGGCATAGCATTGTCCCCTGCCCTAAGAAAGTCAACCCAAGTGGGGACCAGAGGCTAGCCCAATTGGTAATGTGCTTACCCAGCATGCACAAGCCCTGGTTTGATCTTCAGCACTGCAATCAGCCTGGCATGTTCATGTAATCCTATTACTTGGGAGACAGAGGCCAAAGGATTAGAAGTTCTAGGTCATTCTAGGGTATTTATCAGTTTGAGGCCAGGCCTGGACTACATGACCCATGGACAAAAACACAAAAAGAAAAAAAAACCTACATTAAAATGAGTGGTAAAAGGGTGTCTCTGTCTAGTGTTTTTCTCTGGGGCTGAAGAGATGGCTTAGCAATTCAGAGCCTTTACTGTTTACAGAGGACATGAGCTCCATTCTTAGCACTCACATGTTGTCTTACAACTGTAATTCCAGGGGAATCCAACTCTCTCTTCCCACCTCCTCGGGCACTGTGTGCACATCATGCACAGTCACACATGCAGGCAAACATCCATACATATAAACAAACAAACAAACAAACAAACAAATTTGTTTAAAGATGGCTTCCTCTGAGTGGTCCCTTTAGCCATTGCCCACTTTTTCTTGCAAGAGTTTTTTCCTCTAAGGCCCATGGGATCACACCCTCTCTTATTCCTTGGGTGAATACCACGTCATTCCACAATAGACTCCATCTCTTCCATGCCTTGTAGGTCACATCTGAATTCATTCCACAGAAATCAAAAGGTGGAGGGACCCAGGGGAAGCCAGTATGGGATCCTGGTACCAAAACCAGTCATAGCCCACCTCTCTGCTGAGCTTGTGATGGAATTGAGAGGTCACTGTGGGGAGGCCTTCAATGAGGGAACCCACAGGACCAGTTTCTGAATAAAGAGAGTGAGTAGCTCCCACTTACTGGAGTTCCCAGTAGGTTTCACACACAGACACACAGACATTGTAGCTGTGACTGTCAGAGGCAATTCCCACTGGCATCTTAGAACTGGGAAACTGAATCTGTTACCACAAGTTTTCTGAGAAAGACTTTTTTTTTTTTGTACATTGGTCAAAAGTCAAATCATTAATTGCCAACCAATAAAGGCAAAACCATTGGGAGAAATAATTATTAAGGGTTTTAATTGCCCTGGAAATCTACATAGAAAATTTTACATTCTGTTACATCTGAGATAGCTAAAGATCCTGAGGAACTGTGCAAGCTCTTTGCCCAAACCAGACTTTGGCTAATTTTTTTGAAGATTTATTTTATTTCATGTATATGGGAATTTTGCCGGCACATATGTATGTACACCACATGTGTACTAGGTGCCTGTGAAGGTCAGAAGATGGCATCATATTCCCTAGAACTGGAGTTAGAGACAGTGATGAGCCACCATGTGAGGGCCAGGAATGAAACCTGGGTCCTCTGGAAGAGCAGCCAGCGTTCTTAATTACTGAGACATCCCTCCAGCTCCAATCTTGTTTCTTTAACATTAGCTAGAAGTGGCTAACTGCCTGGGACTATTTCATAGTCAGTTATACAAAGATTTGCTCAGTTTAATCTTCACTGGATTATAATAAAATGAAGTATGTATATTTATATAAACATTTTAATTTGGTATGTTAATCATAAGGTGCTGAATTATTTTTGGAAGGCATACATTTTATGTGCTGGTGAAAGGTATCAATTAGTATATCGAATGCAAAAACCATTTTCTATGCATGATGACATTTTAGGCTTACTGTATGCAGAATATAGCTAAATGGTATTGTTAATAAATTAAAGGGGAGAAAGCCATGGAGAGAGGATGTGTCAACTGATAGAGTGTCTGCTTAGCATGTGCAAGGCCATGGGTTCAGTTCCCACCATTGCAAAATCCATGTGTGGTGACTAGGGTGGTAGCTCAATTGGTAGTGGGCTTACCCAGCATCCACAAGCCCTGGTTTAGTGCTCGGGACTCAAAGGCGTGAGGATCAGTCACTCAGGGTCGTCCTCAGCTCAATCCCTACCAAAGAGAGCTCAGACTATGTAAGAGTTTGATTCAGAAAAACAAACTAATGAATGAACCACTAAACAAAACAACAAGAATGTTGTCCAATGGCGCCAAAAGGCCAGCTCAAGCATGAATATAAGTTCCTTCTCCATTTTCATGCAGTCAGAGATTTCTCTACATTACAAAGCATGGGTGTTTTAAACTCTTTAATGACAACACCCATTGAAGTACAGTGGGGATCTTTTTATTATTTTTAGATGGTTTTAGATGTATTAGATGTTTTGGTGTTTGAATATGCTCGATTCATGGAAAGTTGAGTTGTGACCTTGTTGGAGAAAGTGTGTCACTGTGTGGGTGGGTTTTGAGGTCCTATGCTTACGCCCCACCAAGGGCAGGAGAAACCCTCCTCCTTGATGCCTGCCAAAGACAGTATTCTCCTGGCTACCTTGGGATGAAGATGTAGAACTCTCAGTTCCTCCAGCACCAAGTCTGGCTGGATGCTGTCACGCTTTCCACTATGATGATAAGGGAATGAACCTCTGAAACTAACTGAAAGCCAGCCCAAATTAAATGTTTGACCAAGAGTTGCCTTGGTCATGGTGTCTCTTCACAGCAATAAAACCCTAAGATGGAAATCGTTGTGGTATTCTCAAACAATGCATGTCTGTGATTCTTCCCTGTCGGGAGCCAAATCCATGAAATTACTGGCTGTTCTATGAAGCTTAGTCAATTAAAGTGCAAGGTTAGAAAGGACAGGGCGTCTGTGGTCTCAAGTCCCAGAAATTGAAAGAACGTCTGGTATTTCCTGAAAACCAGTTACGGTAGTGGGTTGGCCTTGGGCCATGTGTAACCTTCCCGCCTGCCTGTCTTTTTAAGTGCTGTCCTGAAATAAACTTCAAGAGCTTGATCAGAATATAGACTTGCTCCCCTTCTACTTGTCTCCTGTCCCCCATTTTTTTGCCCCCTCCCCGGGTTCCCGCTGAACTCTCGCAGGCCCGGGCACTTTCCCCCTCTTCTCTCCCACCCCCAGTTACTCTAATCCCTCCTTGCTGCCAGTCCCCAGTCTCTTCAATCATAATTCTAAAGTGGATATTAATAACTCTTCAGGAACCAACAAGATAGTTCATCAAGCAACTGGTACACATACATACACATTATATGTACAAAATACACAATAATAATAAATAATTTAAAATAATAATAAATAATTTAAAATCTAAAGCTATAGACTAAATTTTAGATTGGGATATATAGAGTTTGACATTATTTTGCAAGTCTCATATGTTTTTCATTAGAGATAGATAAGTACAGAGAGCATGAGAAACACAGAGAAAGTGAGTACACACACAACTTAGGGAGTACATACACAACAGGGAGTACACACACAATTTAGAGAGTACACACACAACTTAGGAAGTACACACACAACTTAGAGAGTATACACACAACTTAGAGAGTACACATACAACTTACAGAGTACACACACAACTTAGAGAGTACACACACAACTTAGAGAGTACACACACAACTTAGTACACACATACAACTTAGAGTACACAAACAACTTACTACAGTTGAGCTTATGATATCTTAACTTCATGATTAGGCAAAAATGATACATGTGCAGAAGACCCATATTTCTTCTCTGATCTTTTTTTGAGGTAGTAGTGTGTAGAACAAACAATACTGTCCCATGATGTTGGGCAAAGGGAGTGAGCCAACAGGTCCCAAGTCTGCCATGTGACCATGAGTGCATACTCTGCGCTGTATTGCTAAATGGTGTTATTAATCACTGTACTTTAATTTTGACTGATAATATTATGGACTTACGATGTTCTCTTAGGGCATAACTCCATTAAAAATTAGGGAGCATTTATTTATTTGTGTGTGTGTGTATGGATGTGAGTGTATAGGTGTGTGAGTGTTGTCTGTGTGTGAGTGTGTATGAGTGTGTGTGTTTGTGTGATTGTGTGTTTGTCTGGTTATGGGGGTATATGAGTGTCTCTGTGTGTGACTGTGTGTGTGTTTATGTGTGTGAGTGTGTGTTTGTGTGTGTGTGTGTGTGAGAGAGAGAGAGACACTTAGCTCAGCTGAGACATGGGTTTAAGGCAAAAGTATAGAGAAGAGAAAAATCATGAAGTGGTGGTCTGACTAGGAAGCAAAGATTACAACATGAATAGCATCAGAGACTGACTTTGATTTTCCTTTGCATCCTAAATCTATTTCAAAGAGATCAGCAACATATCTTTCACAACCCAGGTTGAGGTAGTTTGAATGAGAAGTGTGCCCATAGGCTCTTCACATATTTGAATCCTCAGTCCTTGGTTGAGGCTGTTATGGAACTTTTAGGAAGTGCTGCCCGTTCCTGCCACTTGCAGCTATCCCTGCCCCTTGCCATGGTGAAGTTTCCATCCCTCTGGAACTGTAAGTCAAAATAACTCTTTTTTCTGTAGGCTGCTCTAGGAGCGGATTTTATCACAGCGACAGGAAAGGAACTGATGTGTGGTGTGTGCAGAGACACACCTCTTGGTACACGCTGGCTTCATGCTGCTATGCTGCTGCAGGCAGTGACAGAACTGTGTGGGATGCATCATTGTCATCTTCATTACTTTTCTCTTCGCTGTGACAAAGGTAACTTAGGGAATGTTTATTTTGGCTTACGGTTTGCGGGTATCCATCACACATGCGCAGTGGCAGGAGCGTGAAGCAGGCAGCATCTGCAGACAGGAAGCGGAGGGCAAGGATGTTCAGCCCACTCTCTCCTTTTTATTCCATCCAGAACCCCAGCCCACAAGATGACACCACCCACATTTAGGTTAATTAATCTAATTAGGCCACTTAATCCAATCAAGAAATGTCTTCTCTGGCCTGCCCAGACATATGTCTCCTAGGTAATTCTAGATCCTTTAACACTGACAACTGATGTTCACCATCACGCCTTCCAATACTGTGGTGGCAGGAAAGCCTTTGGCTTTCCTATCCAAGACCATATGTTAATTCATTCAGTCTTTCAATAAAATTTACTGAGTGTCTGTTCCACCAAGATAGTTTTGGCAAGAGTCTGTGTTGCAATGTATGACAGATTAGTATTAATTGTTATATTAGCAGGAAGATCTGATTATGGATCAATATGGTCAATAACGGTGTAGCTCAGAGTTTTCCCTGAGGCATGGTATATAAGCTAATTATATAGGAAGTGGAGTGGGAACTAACTTGGCCATCTGGGCAGGTGGCTACTATCAAATTGCCACTATGTATCTTGGAAGATGACTACGTAAAGAAGTCCACCAGCAAAGGAGAAGCCTTCAAGATAAAGGAACCTTCCTTTGGGGATACAGACAAAAGTAGAATTGTTTATAGAGGCCTGGGAGCAGGAAAGAGCTTGACATCATGATCAGGGGGTTGCAAGTTTATGAGATTAATAAGGAGGTGAGCTGATGATTCAGAAGTTCAGAGTCAGCACAAGCTAAACAACCTGCTCTTGGTTCAGCAGATGTTTCCTATGACTCATTAAAGATGCCTTTAAAAATCAAGCAGCTAGAACGGTTTACAGATTCGAGTAAATCAACTGCACATGAAGCAGCACATGATAGCAGTGGTCTGATGTGGGCCATGCTAAGGAAAACACATCAGATTGGCTCTTAGAGGAGTTCTCAGGGTTACGGCCTGTTTGTACTCATTGGAACTAGGTAAGGCAGAGACAGCTCTAAAAATGAAGATTTAGTTAGTTTGTTTGTTTGTTTGTTTGTTTTTCAATGCCAAAGCCAAGCTGATCAAGTATGTCATGAGTCTTCTGCGTCTAATGTGTGATTTGAGTAAAGGAAAAACATCTTGGGATTGGCATGCTAGCCTGGTCTGAAGTAAGGTAGACACTGACTGGATTTGTGCATTTATCACACTTAATAAAAGTGAGGCCTAGCCAAATGGTCTTGCTGGATGTTTAGGATCTAGTGGCTGTAGTTAAGGGGTAGACGGAGTGAGTACACGTCAGGCCTCTCAGGAACACGGTCTCATTACAGACTGCACCTAATTGTCCAGCTCTTTTTGTTGCAGTCCAAATGCAGTTTTACTGCACTCGGGGATGTCCACAAGAGTCCTTAGAACGTCTCCAGCCCCTGGGGGCTCTCTTGTGAAGTGTGCATGTGTGTTATTGTGATTATTTATATTTTGGCTAAGACTATCCCTGTTTAGTTATTCCATTTCTTACTCTAAATATTGGATGTATGTCTGAGAAGTCAAGTTACCAAATATGCAAACAACAGAAACAAACAGTGGACCACGGTGGAAGTTACTGAGCAACTGTATGAGAGTATTCCTACTACAAACACTGTTGATAATATGAATAAATAATATGGTGCACACATTTGTACTGGTCTTTTATGTACATGTAGGTACTATGGTGACTAATAGACTATTTCAGAGAATTTCAGGGTTTATAGCTTTTACCATTATGTTTTTCACTGAACTGAAGACTAAAAGTATAGTTAGCATAAAATGCAGAATCTTCAAAAATTATTGACATTAGAAAGAAATTCTCAAATCTATCACTGGAAAAAATATGAGTTGTTAGAGGTGGTACGACCTTCTTGTGTTTAAATATTTTCTATTTTTCCCTGGGGGATTATTAGTAGGAGAGACAGCAGGAATGTTTTAGGATATTATAGATCACACTGCATCTGTTTCCACAAAATTACATGCCTACATTCAATTGTGTAACCCTTAAATAGGGTAAATTATAATCCTATCAAATTGAGAATATATAATCCTTTAAAAACACATTTAAGATGTAAGCCATATGTTAAAGTGAGTGGATCAGGTGTTGAAATAACGTGTTTTACTTTCAAATACATTGCCCCTGTGTTTTTAAAGTTACAGAGGATAAGTAGCAGGTTGAGTGCATTGGGGTAAATGATCCGCCTCACTGTTCTGTTGCTGAGGATGACGTTTTGACAGCTGCACTTTGGCCAGTAGTAACCTGACAGGACGCAGATTATGAGATGTTATAGGTAACACTGATTGTCAACTTGGCCCTGTCTAGAATCGCCTAGGAGATAAAACTCCGGCTTTCTGTCTGTCAAGGACTTTTTACGTTGGGTTAGTTGACATGGAAAAACCCTACTAAACATGGGCAGGGAGACAGTGGGCCACCCTTCATCCCTCATCAAATGTGACCAACTGCTTTATGCTCCTGCACCATGTCTCTCCTACCATGACAGACTGTCTCTCAAAACTGCGAGTCAAAATAAACTCTTCATTCCTCGGGTCGCCTTTGTCACAGCAGTTAGAAAAGCAGCCAATGAAAGACAGTGCCCTCAGTGAGGACAGGGAGCATTCAGCCTGTGTTAGTGGCAGCCATCTTTTCACCTACAGACACCATTTCCTGTCACTGCTTGGGAGCCAGACGGGCCCAGCTTAACTGCTTGGGGTGCCCCTAATTCCAAGGGTGCAATCATTTTTCCCTTAGAGCACTGACCATTCTTTTCATCAGGTTTAATCTGTATCCTTTCTTCTTCTCACCATGGTCATGCCTGCATTATGAAGTGTATGAAAACATTGTTCCTCATACAACAGGAGCTGTGCTAATGCCTCGGATACAATAGTAAGCAAGGAGGGCACAATCAAGAAACTACACAGGAAATTAGGATGAATGATAGGTGATGTAAAGGCAAGACTAAAAGCCTTGCTGGTATAACATGGTGGTAGACAGCGGAGTGAATTCAGATGGGGAGTTAGGACTGCTGACCACAATAAGCCCGGCTTGAGGAGTAGCCATAGCTGCGCTGGCCATAATGACCTCTGGTAAGCATGTGTAATTACTTACATTCATACTGGTTCAGACTAAATAAAGATTCACTTCTTCAAGATAACCTTTCATTGTTAGATGCTGCTGCTCCCCGAAGTCATGGGTTTTTAAACAAGAACCCAAGTGCCAGGTGTGAGATACCTCCCTATGAGTAGTTGTTGAGAGCGGTCTTAGAGTCCCCCCCAAAAAATACAGGCTATTGGGGCTAAAGAGATGGCTGAGCAGTTAAGAGCATTTGCTGATCTTCCAGAAGACCTGAGTTCAGTTCCTGACACTCACATTAAGTTAACTATCAACTGCCTGTTAACTGCAGTGCGCACGCAGCTCTCAAACACAAGCACACAGACACACATGTCTCAAACACGTGTGCACACAAACACTCCTCTCTGTCTTGCATGTGCATGTGCACACACACCTGTACATGCATGCGCACACACAAATAAGTTAAAATAAAAATCTTATTTTTAAATGCAAGCTGTAGCATTGCTCTTGGGTGCCATCCAGCACTAGATGAGAAAGCTGTGATGCTAAAGACAACACATGCTCTGAGTATAGGGCACAGAGAAATTAAGTTGGAACACAGCTGGAAACTCTGCTCTCATAGTGCAGGAAGGTGGTATACAAGCTGCTGAGGGAGAAAACTCAGAATGATCTCAAGCATGTATGCCACAATACCTACCTGCTGGGCAAGATATGCCCACTGGTGCAATTGCGACTGGACTATTTCAGGGGTAACCGACTGCTTTGTGATTGGATACCTCACTTCTCAGGAGGGAATACATACCTGATAAGTATAAACCTGGTCAAAACAGACAGCTGTGGAGAGCACGGGCCAAGAGAGAGTCACACAACCATTGTTTCCCTAAGTGAATATGTGGTTAAATGGTCTTCTAATTGTTTCTCTTTCTTCCCATAGACTCATGCTGCTCTCAGCCTGGGGCAGAGAAGCTCCTCTTAGTAGAAGGCAGTAGCTATTACACAGACTCCTACATGGTCAAAATATGGAGAGCAAATGTGAGCCCTCAGCCTTAAATGGGTTATCTGTCACATGCACCCAAGGCCCAGAGATCATTTGCAGAAAAGGGGCAGAAAAAACAAAAGGATCTGCAGCACGGGGAAGAGTGTCATGGACGGCTGTGATGCAGATCTGACACTGCTGTTGAAACCATGAGCACATAGCTGCTGTGGATACCTGCAGAAGACTTGACCACAGGAGCTCCCATCTCTGATGAAGAACTAAAGGTTATTAATGGTTGCTTGTGTGTACGTATATGGGAGTATGTTACCCAATGGAAGAGTCACTGAGAGTGTAGGTAGGAAAAGAAGTTCAGGGGAGAAGGGAAGGAGATACTAGATGCACACATATCCTAGAGGATATGTGGACGATACAATTCTAACACACTTGCCATAGTCATGCAATTGTCAAAGTACTAAAATTTAACAAAAAATTAATTCCTGCCACACAGGCCACATTTAACTGCAGGGTGGCTCCTGTCTACAGCGCATCAAGAGTGCTTCACTGCCCAAAGTCCCAATGATTCTCATGTGCTTGTCCAACTGTGCAGAAGCTTCATAGAAGAGACAACTTGCAAAGATCTAAACAACACCCACCCCTGACTGCCCCCTAGACAGCAAAGCAGCCCAGAGATGGGAGCTTCTGGGCAGGTAAGGGCTGTAAACAAATGGATGGACGTTGGACTCAGAGGAGAGGGTCCCCAAAACGTAGCAGAATGAGTCTGGAAACAGAAATGGGGGACAGAAGATATAATTCCTTTTTGAGACAAAATGCCAAGCACCCAGGCTACTCTTAAATTCCATACATAGCTGAGGATGACCTTAAACTTCTGATATTCCTGCTCTGCCTTCCAGCATTGGGATTAGAGGTATGATTCTAGTCCAGTTTATGGGGTACAAGTCTCATGCATATTAGTGAAGCTGAGCTATACACTCCCAGCTAATGCCTAATCTTCTCTAAGAACACATTTAAACCAGCCTAGATGATGAACAACTATAAATCTAAGCCCGTGGAAGTTGTAGAAAGTACAATTGCTATAAGTTTGAGGCCAGCCTGAGTGACCCAGCAAATTCCAGGCCAGCCTGAGACCCTGTCTCAAAAAGTCCAAAGCAAACAAACAACAACAAAATCGAAGGAAAAGAACAGCAAGACCACTTTTAAGACACTAGCATGGAGTAAATCAAGCCAACCACACATAGCAAAAACTGCTTTATTTTCAATCCTGGTGTGAGAAAGCTCCAGGAGGGAGCCACAGGAGAACTGTCTGCAGGAACAAGCCATACCATTTGGAGCAGGATGATGAAGGGCTGTTGAGGCTGACATAGATGAAGTGTGTGGGATACGAAGCAGGGCTCCCGAAGGTGAGGACTTGCTCCGATGGAGGGAACAAAGGTCTTGGCCCAGCAGCACTCCGGTTAACCCTCCTGCAGAACTGGCCTGAAGAAGTTTAGACTAAAGCATTAAGTGCAGAAAAATAATTGGTATCCTGGAAGTGCTTAGTTGGCTCACTAGACTCAAGGTATGGGTGTTCCCTCGATCTCACTCACCATTGCCTGGGATATTATTGATCCAGAAGTGGCGACTTCAAGCCTGTGCAGCTTCATGTAATGTTGGTGTCAAAGGCTTTGGCTTCAACACCTGATGGCTCTCTCAGAGGATAGGCATTAAATATCCCACAGAAAGCAGGAGCCTACCCAGTGAGTTAAGAACCTCAAAGTCTATTTTTTTCATTTATTTTTTATTCATTCATTCATTCATTCATTCATTCACTTTACTTCCCTAAATCAACTCCCAGTCCCCCCTCAATCAGCCCAGTCTTGAGACTACATCTCCATTGTTAAAGCGGCTGGAGCGAGTGGGTCCCAGGATGTGAGATTTTCCAGCCATCCTGAGTCAATAGCATAACCTCCTCATCAGTTCCTGCTGTAGAGCAGGATATGATGTAACCACTGAGCTCAGCAATGAAAGGGCCCAGTGCACATCCTGAATTTTTAATTGTGAAAGCTTGTCAGAGCTGCAAGTTACAGCTGTTTCAAATTCAGTTCTGACAAAATACAGTGAAAGGTTCTGTCACAGGATTAATAAACACAAATGATTTGAGAGGTTATTTATTATTTCAGTTATGTGGCTTTTTTCCCCCCACTGACAGAATCACTCAAAAAGATTAAGACAGAATCAGGAAAAAATGAACTGACTGCCAAGGTCCTAATTGTCATTATACACACGTCAAATATGCGTGTGTGTGCCCTAAAATGTCATATACTTATTAAAGTTCCTACAAAATAGGTTAGCGAAGTAATCACACAGTGGCCCACCCTCCAAGGCTTAGGATCTGCAGTACACAGAATACTAGCAATCACATCAAGCCCTCTTACTTACAGATGTAGAAACTGAGCATTTTCAGTGACTTTAATCTCTACTGACAACACATCAGCTGAGACTTAGCTCAGAGAATGGCAATAACATTGTAAGCTTTAAATCTCTTGTGCCATGGAATTATTGATCTTAATGCTTTACTATCAAATCGTGTGGCCCAGTGTCGTAGGTCACTGGCTTCTTGACCACCTCCCTCAGGTGGATTTGGATTCTCCAGGTCTATGGAGCAGAAGCTGCAGTAGTGGGAAAGTCTTTGCATTTTGCTCCCAGTGTGAGGCTTATGAATCCTGCCCACCACATGCTCCTCTCTAGGCTGAGCCTTTAGAGTTACAATTATGTTTACTCTAGTTCTCTTCCTCCGCAGCAAAAACATCTGTAGCTCTCAGGATGTGATGCCACGCGCTGGGCAAAGGTGGAGTGGGGAAAGGGGGCAGAAAACAGCATGCTGGGGCTAATTATAGGAGCTAAAGGAATTAAGGTTGACTGTAGGTCATCGAGAACTCGCTTCTCAACCTTGGCAGTCGACATTTCTTCATTAGTCCTGGAGAGTAGGCCAGCGGATTTTATGTAAAGTATCATCAGTAAGTTCTATAGCTCAAGAACTCTGTTCCCAGCTCAGTCAAAAGTACTGAAACTAAATCAGGAGTTGTTAAATGAGGGAGACTATTAGGAGCCAGTGCAATAAGAGCTTAGACTTATGTGAATATTTGCACGAACTGTGATCTGAGAGCCGGGAGAGAAGGCTCAGTGGCTAGTAGCAATGGCGGTCCTTACAGAAGATGCTCCCCACCCCAATATGGTCCCAGTACCCATGTCCTCAGGAGGCTCACATCTGCTTGTAACTCCAGCTCCAGGGTATCCTTCATCCTCTTCCAGTCCCTGTGGATAACTGCATTCATATGTACATGTCACCATGCAGATATGCATGAATACACATAACTTAAAAACAAAATAAATTCCTTTTTAAAAAAGATTGTGGTTGGTTGGGGATTTAGCTCAGTGGTAGAGCGCTTGCCTAGCAAGCCCAAGGCCCTGGGTTCGGTCCTCAGCTCTGGGAAAAAAAAGATTGTGGTCTGAGGTGTATAAGATAATAACAAAATTTATGATAGTATGTTTGACATACTATCATATACAATACAATAATTGTAGATACAATAATATTCAAAACACTACAGCTTTGTCATTTAAAAAAAATGTGACGAAGCCATTGGTGGTGTTTTACTCTAATCCCAGCACTCAGGAGGATTGTGAGCTTGAGGCCAACCTTGGCTACATAGGAAACTGGAGGCTAGCCTCATCTGTACAGCGAAAGCCTGCCTCAAAGTACAGATGGAATTTTCTTTGGATGCTTCTCCAAAGAAAATATATAAATAGCCAAAGAGTACATGAGGAATATTCAACATCTTAATCAACATCAGAGAAATGCATATCAAAACTTCCGTGAGATTCCTTCTCATCCCTGTCACAATGGCTATCCAAGAAAACAGTGGTGAAGGAGGTATGGCTAGAAGAGGAGGAGGGGTTACAGGACATGGAGGACATGCCCCTATGGGCTGCTGGCAGGAATGTAAAACAGAGCAGTTGTTATAAAAATAAATATGGAGATACAAAGTTTCCTCAAAAAAGAAAAAAACAAACTAAACTCAATCAATTTTTATCACTCACATATAGATATGATCCATTTATACCACTCCTGGGCGTAAGTCCTACAACTGGGATGCTTGTACATCCATCTTCTGTGCTGTGTTACCCACAATAGCAGAGATAGGCAACGAGCCCAGATGCCCATCATCAGATGGATAAAGAAAACACAGGGCATATCCGTCATGGAGCTTTTACTCAGTCCTAAATGACTTGTGTCGCTTGCAGGAAAGTAGGTACAACTGGAATCATTGTGTTAAGCCAAATTGTTCAGAATCAGAAAGACAAAAACTGTGTTTTCTCTCACAGGCAGAATCCAGGCTTACGCTATATGACATGAAGGTCAATGGGTGACCAGTGTTGGGGGAGGAATGGGACCCAACTGTGGTGAGGAAGAGAGAATATTGGAGGAGGCATGAGCAAACTACAATGATATTACACATGTGTACATATGTATAAAATGTCACAAGGAAACCCATTAGTTTGCATTCTAACTGTAAGAATGAAAAGAAAAACTTGGAGCTGGGTATGTAGCTCAGTGGTAGATAGAGTATTTTTTTAGCATGACTAAAGCTGTGGTTTCTATTCCCAGCAACACAAAATAAAGATACAACAATAATAAAATAGTTAATTCCTATTTAATTCCATTCTCAAGAAATAGATTCTTTATCTATGTCTTCAACTATTAAAATTTCAGAAGGCCACTGATGTAGGAAGGTATTCTTGGATAAAATTTGAATGTTACTTGGTAAAACTCTGTATTTTTTATTGTCAATAGTTAGTGTAGTTAAAATATCAATTTACTTTGATTTTTAATTTTAATTTTAATCCGGGGAAGAGGGAGGCTCTTTTCTTTATCGCTAGAAAACCTAATACATGTGTGGCAGTTATTTAAATACCCACTAATGTATTTGTTCCCATGGATTCAAAGTGTAAAATTACTTATTTTCTAGACAGAGAAGCAGATGAATACACATATTTATCTGACAAATTTAGAGTCACTAAAGCTTTACTGATACGATGTTTCTTCGGAGACTGATTTACCAACAGACAGAAGTATTTTTAAAACATAGACTCGGAAATCAGAGACAAATGGATTTGAAATGGAGTTTTGTTTCTTACAAATTGCTTTGCGTCTGGTGGGATTTTCAAATTCTGACTCTAATGAGATTTGGCTCCATGTAAATTCTCTGTTAAAAGGCTTGGGCCGGCGTAGTCCTGTAGACATTTATTCATCCACACATTACAAACCATTTTGCCTGATGAGAAGGGAGAAAAACAGATCTTATTTATTAGTCTGCCCATGGGAAGAGGGTCTATGGAAACAGCTTTGTGGAGTGTTTGCCATTTGTTTGCTAGGACGATAGCCATGTTGAACTTAAGAAGTGTGTGTTTATGTATGTTAAAATTAAATCTGGTAATTAGTTTACTTTAGACAATGACCGGTCAATTTACTTAGAACCCACGACATGCCAGGCATCTTGCCAAGTGTTTGAGAGGATATACAGTTGAAGAAATTCCCTTCCCAGTCTGAGGCTGCCGAGGCCCATAAAGAAGGCCAACCAATGATGGCACCACATGTCAACTGGAACACAGAAAATGATGCTATGACGTATTACACTGTAGCACAGAAAACTAAAACCCAAGTTCTTAGTGAGTAAATACTTTGAAACTGTGTGCACTAAACCTTACAGAAATTTGTGAAAATTATTTTTTAGAAAGGAAGCTGGAGGCTCAGCAGTTGAGGGCATGTACTGCTGTTGCAGACAATCTGTGTTCAGTTCTCAGTGCTGAGGATGGGCAGCTCACAGCCTCCTGTAACTTCAACTCCAGTGACACTTGACACCCTCTTCTAGACTCCCAGAGCACCAGCATTCATGTGCACATATCCGGATGCACAGCTCGCACATACACTTAATGAAAACTTTCAAAAAGTTATACAAAATAAAATGGAATTGACTAACTTTTCCAAAAACCTCTTATTTTACATTTCATATTAAACAAGCCCATATTGTTTCTCTTTCTTGCTTTTGAGAGCACCTTGATTTTGTCTAAAAATTTTCTTGAGTCAGAGAAAGGCAGGTGGGTTTCTGTGAATTCAAAGCTAGCCTGATCTAAAATGTGAGTTCCAGGCCAATTAGGGATATGCAGTGAGGTTTTATTTTTTTCTTAATTCTCTAAAATTTGTTTTTATAGAATTGCAGGAAGATGAGCCTTGAAGGAAATGAGGACTTTCTGAGAACTTTAAGGCCTCAGAATCTGCAAGTGCAGTGGGGGGGGGGTGCTAGGAGGAGTGAGTGGCACAGACAGAGCTGGCTGCTGAAAAGCTAGGAGGGAGATGGTAGCAGATACAGCCTGGAGGGATCCAAGTCAGGCTGTCCTGGCTCTAGAAGTCATCTCAGGGCAGTTAAAACAAAAAACAAAACAAAAAACAGAAAAGGGCTTTGTTGCTTTGTTTTATGCTTTTATTTTTAAATAATTTCAAACTTGCAGAAAAGTAGTAAGAATAGTATAAGGCTCATCCTTCATCCAGCGTGACCTGTTGTTATTTTGACTGTTTTTTCATTGGAATATGTGTGTGTGTGTGTGTGTGTGTGTGTGTGTTGATACAGCTAGACACATGCGTATATTACATATGTATATAGTTATGTACATACATATTCCTTTTCTATACCATTTGAAAGTAAATTAAATAAATCATCATAGCTCTCTTTTCCTATACTTAGACTTTTCTCCCTGTAACTTTGTTACCTACTCTGAAATGCATGTGTGGATTCTGTCATGTGAGGGCTAGAGCCTTGTGCAGAAGTTCTCCAGATTGCTGTGCTCTTAGTTGGAATGTTTGTCTGTGGCTGAAATTTAGAGCATTCCCATGGCATTACAGTGACTTCCACAGCATGGATGATGTAGATAGTTTTCTGGTTTACTTTTGTTTTGTTTTATTTTGCTTTGCTTTGCTTTGCTTTGTTTTTCAAGACAGGGTTTCTCTGTGTAGTCCTGGAGAGCAGGCTAGCCTCAAACTCAGAGATCTGTCTGCCTTTGCCTCCCAGTTGCTGGGATTAAATGTATGACACCTCTCCCCCCCCCAGCTATATATACATTTCAAACTTTATCTCTTTATGTGCATATGTGTGCTGGCATGAGTTTCTGTACACCATGTGTGTGCAGGTGACCTGAGAGGCCACAGGGTGTCTGATGCTCTGGACATGGAGTCACAAGAAGTTGTGAGCTGCCTACTGCGGGTGTTGGGAACCAAGTCAGGGTTCCGTGCAAGAGCAGCAAGTGCTCTTAACTACGAAGGGCTCTCTCTAGCCCCAACGGTGGCTTTTTAAAAATATTAACTTTCATTCACTTTTCTTTTTATAATAAAGTGGTTTTTACTTTAGAGGCTTTATAAAGTGGATAATGTTCTCAGATCTGCATTTTAGAAAAAGTCACGCTAGACACAGTATAGGGTGAAGCTAAGCATAAGTGGGTCATTGATAAGGTTTGGAGCTAGAAGGCCACTGTTGGGCACTGTTCCTTGTGGAAAGGTAGAAGAACAGGGTTTGGGAAGTTGAGGTGAGTAGGGGAATAGAGGGAAAGGACCTGAGTACTGGGCAAGACGGCTTTCGAAAGTTAGGGAAGAGTCTAGACACCAGTGCTAGGAGGCTGGTGGCAAAGCCTGGATCTCAGAGAACACGTAAAATGTAAAGACAGCTCACAGGTTCTCCTGGTTGGGGGGGGGGGGAGATAACTTGTGCTGCAGTGACCACAGTAAAAGCAAATAAACCCCCAGTGTTGCAAATTAAGAGAGAACGGAGACTTCAATGTTTGGGCATTAGTTTGGCTCATGAAAGGCTCCTAAGACCCATGTGTGGAAGGAGAGTCTTTAGGGGCCCTAGAGGGAGTCTAGTCTAGTCTAGTTAGTGGGAAATTACAGATGTTCAACAAGTGAGTCTACACTGTGGTCTTCAGACCACTTTAGGGACAGCAAAACCTTGATGGGGGAGGTGAAACCTCCAGCCATGTCCTCCATCTCTCTGTGCTCCCTCCATTTGAGGGGAGGAGTTGGCTCTGCCACCCTTCCAGCTGAGGGGTGTAGCTTTGCCTCCAGACTCATATGTTAAGGCCAAATGAGTCCCACGAAAGTGTGAGCTAGAAGAAACTTTTTTCTTGTTGGAAGGTATTTGCCTTAGGTATTTTATTATGATAGTGAAAACTGACTGTCACATTAAGCACTGGCTGATATTCCAGGGAATTTTCTGCTCTTAATTGCCGTGAACCACACAGCAACTGCTCCTGATTGACAAAGATCCAGCACTTTGACCTCGAGGGTCACAGTTCTCCTGCATCCTATTACGTTCATCTTTGATGACTCTCACTGTGTGTTATGGGTGTTTCCTTGGGTCTTTCTCCTTTGGGAAATTTTGTATGGGCTTTGATAGAGGATGTGAACACATGTATAAAATGGCAGTCTCTCTCTAAACTAAATAATTCTTTGGAAAGAAATGTCTGCCACCATGGAACTGCATAGCATAGTAACTCTGCTTACTCCTCTTCAAGAATCTCTATTGTGTCCCCCAGTTAAAGATTTATTAACTGAAAGATGGTTCCAGAAACTTTCAGGAACCTACACCTGGGCCCAAGGACGAAAGCACAAAATCTAGAGAAACAATGGGCCCAGACCCAGAGTCTGAGTCCTTGGCAGCTGAAGACAAAAGTTTGGTTAATAAGTATAGAACAGTGTCCACGATTGACTCTCTGAGCCCATGACTTACAGGATGAATGGCAAGATCTGGTATGCCTCCGCATGGAGAAGCAGATTCTGTTGAGGAGTTAGACTGGCTGGTTCCCCCTCTTCCAGATACAGGAGCAGGCA
Organism: Rhynchomys soricoides; assembly: GCA_019843965.1. NCBI lineage: Eukaryota > Metazoa > Chordata > Mammalia > Rodentia > Muridae > Rhynchomys > Rhynchomys soricoides. Next base: position 4,202,939 of record JADRCH010000235.1, read on the forward strand.
TGGAAGGAATCAGGATGGCATGCATATTGGAAGAAGAGTAAGATGTCAACACCTTCCCTTTGAGGAGTGCATGAGGTGAACAGGCTCATATGGTAAGACTATGACACATAGGAACACAATTAGGAAACAGTTCAATGCTTGTTATGCTACTTGGTACAAACACTGCATCATGCCCCTTGAGGAATGAAGATTGCTCTTATGGGTTTGTTTCTCCGGACTCAGTGTCTGACACCTCAAAACAAAGGCTGAGAGCATGCAGCATGACGTGTAAAGGAGTACCTGGTGTGGCTACTGAGCCTTACTGCTTTTGCTTCCAAGAAAAGTACTGTCATAAAGTTAATCACTTCTTTCACTGTGGATATTGAAAAACAGGGCTAAACTAGGTTAGAAAGAATACATGAGAAGATCACACACCTCTTGGAACAATTGTCTGCTTTCAACATTACCTGTGAATAAGGTACTATGCAAATGAGGAATCACTGGGGGTCTCCCCAAATCACCATGGAGGGTCCCCGAACATTCATCTCAAGGGACAACAGGAAATAGCTTCCTGGATTCCTCGTGGCAACTGCAGCTCTTCACTTTTTTACTTGACACAAAGCTAAGTATCCCACGACATTTGAAATTGTTATTTCTTGAATTTTATTTGTATGTGGTATATGTGGCGTGTGTTTGGGTGTGTAGTGTGTCCATGTGTGTATGCAAATGTTTGTGCCGGTGTAGACAGCTGGAGGCCACAGGAGAATTCCGAGACTCCCTGCTTTATTCCCCCTGAGACTTGGCCTTTCACTGAGCTAGACTGACAGCTAGCATGCCCCAGCAATGTCGACAGTGCTGGGGTTACAAACTCACTGCATGCTGGGGATTCGAACCTGGATCCTCATGCTTACACAGCAAGCATTTTACCCAATGTGCCCTCTCTACTGCCCCAGAGATTTCTTTCTTAAAATACTGTATTTGCTGACTTTTTTGAGACAAGGTCTCATGCATACTTGGTGGATCTCAAGTGCTGGGCTTACAAGCACGTCACCATGCTTGGTTCAGGAGATGCTGGGGATCTAATCCAAGGCTTTGTGCAGTTCAGGCAAACACTCCACTGACTGAACTACATCCCTGGGCCTCAACTTCATGGTGGTATGAACAGCACCATATGCTAATCTTGTCTCTCTCGATCCTCTAAAACCCCATGTTGATTTTCACTCCAAGGAGGGTTCTTTTGCTGACTAGATTATTAAAGTTTAATAATATGAAAATCTACCATGAATATCTCTCTAAAGTGTTGCTAGGATAACCATCTATGTATATATTTCTTAGTGCCCCTCTCTCACCGACTTCTCTCACTCCAAGTTACCATTGTTCTTGGTTGTTTTTTTTAAAATCATTTTATTATTCTATGTATACCCACTGCCATAGTTACTTTTCCTGATACTGTGATTTAAAAGAAAAATTATCCTGACACAAACAACTTAGGGAGACAGGGTTTATTTTGGCTCACAATTCAATAGTCCAGTCCAGCATGGCAGGGAGGTCCTTGTACCTGAGCTTGAAGCCGCTGGGCACACTGGTCTGCAGCTGGGAAGCAAAGAACAATGCTTGCTGCTCCGGCTTTCCCTTCTGTGTAGTCGGGGACTGCAGCTCACAGAATGGTGCCACTCCCAATTATGGTGAGTCTTCCCTCAATTAATCCAGTCTAAATAATCCTTTAGGCATACCCAAGTGTCTCCAAGGTGATTTTAGAATCTGTCAAGTTGATGATATGAACTACTGAACCTCAATTCTTTTTTTCATTTAAGTGGTAATTTATGCTATAACTAATCATTGAAGCTTGTTTTCCACATATTATGTAATTAAGATTTATGTATACTGTTGCATTTCCCTGTTAGTATATTTTTTTTACCGCTTCATTGTATTCCATATCTGTTATGTTGAACGTTGATTTCCCTCCAATTGTTTCTAAAAAGTTCAACCTCGTTTGAACTACTGTGTTGCTACCATGAACATACTTACACACAAGAAGCCCTCCATTACTGCTATTGGATGGTATTGACTTATATTGATTTTAAACGTTTTCTGTGAGACAAAACATAAAGACAAGGTGAGACTAGGTGAATTTTCTGAGTGTAGAAATTAAAGTATATTTTTAATTTAAAAATTATTTATTTAATGTATTTAATTATTAACTATTTATTTTATCTAAAAATTATTATTTTAATCTTAGTACTTGGGAGGCAGAGAAAAGTAGATCTTTGTGAGTTCCAGGATAGCCCAACTACATAGTGAGTTCCAGGTCTAACAGGACTACCTAGTCAGGCAGTCTCTCTCTTCCTCTCTCTGCCATGCTGCATACTCCAGGGTAGGTGGCCCATAGCTCCCAGCCATTCTCCTGTCTACACCTCCATGTTTCTGTAACCATCCTGGAACTACACACACACACACCGTTGCATATGGCTTGTTTAGAGAGCTCTCATGCTCAAACTCAGGCCACCAGACTGGCAAGTGCCTTTACCCACTGAGTTATCTCTCAGTGACCCAGAAAATGATGTCTAAACCAACCTCCTTCCCTAAGTATTGGTCCCATCCCTGGACCCTTATATAGGATGACTCTAGAGAAAGGATAGGGAGCAAATGTTTACTTCCAAGATATGATGGAGATGGTGGCATAGTTTCCTCTAAGCCAGTTTCAGGTCAGTGTCATTTTTAGGAGACAAAAGTAACACCAAGGGCTAGGGGAAAGGACACGAGGGTTTACTTTAACCAGGAGTAGGATGTTCTCGGCAGCCACTCAATCAAAATCTCTTCTCATGTCTTTGGTGGATTCTCAACACCTTCCTAGAGGCTATCCTTGCAGTGAGTGGGTGAAAGACCTCAACAGAACTAACCAGGGTAAAGTGTCCTGTCAGATTTGAACCAGTTGACAGTCAGCCAAGGAGTTTCTTACAATCAAGAGGTTCTGAGCCTGAGAGTAGTTTTGTGACCCACAAGAAGGACAAGAAGGACACCTTCTTTACAGGGGAACCTTGTTTCTTTGTGCATCGGAATATCAGTGCCTTCGTGTGTGTGTGTGTGTGTGTGTGTGTGTGTGTGTGTGTGTGTGTGCCTGCTGCATGGTATATGTGAATGCCATATATGTGCTTCTCTCTCTGTGTGTGTATGAATAGGTATTCATTTCCTCTGTGTGTGTGTGTTCATGGTGTGTGTGCATGGTGTATGTTTGCATGGTGTGTGTGCATACCATGTGTGTGCATGCATAGGCATGCATGTGCCTGTGTGTGTGTATGCACATGTGTGTGCACACATGCATGGGTGTGTGTGTGCCTCTGTGTATGTGCTGATGCACATGGCAGAACCTACATTGGACATACATACAAGCTATGCTGCTCCTCTTTGTATTTTATCTTCTATCTTGGCTAACTGTCATCAACATCTCTTCATTTACATAAAAACTGTTACCAAACCTGTTGCTAAACTGTTCCATTTTTACTCTCAATAAATAGACCTAGAAACAATGTAATTTTAAAACAGAGTTATTTTTATTTCATGTATGCCTGCCACATCCATGTCTCCAAGGAAGACAGAAGAGGTCATCAGATCTCCTAGAACTGCAATGACAGATGGTTCTGAACTACCATATAAATGCTAGGAACCGAGCCCAGGTCCTCTGGAAGAGCAGTCAGTGCTCTTAACCACTGAGCCATTCTTCCAGCCCCACCATGTAAATTATTTTTCTAGCAGAATGATTCAGTTTCCTGCCAATCAAATTTTCTCTGTTGCCCCACAACAAGCCTTCCTTCTCCTGAAGGAAAAGTTTGATAGCCTGTAACTTAGGAATGGAGGTCCAGGCTCACAGAGGGCTGAAGAGTAATCGCCAGCATAAGCCACAAAGCTCCCAGTAAGTAGCACTGTTTCACAGACCTCGGGACTGGCTCTGTGATTCTAGGTTTTAGTCACTCACGCCGCCTTCCTTCTTCCTTCCAGAGAGGTGAGCTTTTTAAATCGTTAAGCAGAGTACACATGGCATGCTTTTGGATGGAGCCTGGTGCCAGCGCAGTAACAATTTTTTCGTGCCTGCATATGAAACACATAAAGTATTGTTTCTGAATTTTGCCATGTATGCCACACAGAGACATTTAAATCAAGATAGAAACAGCAGGTGTTTCCTCCTTGTTTGGGCAGAACTTCCAGCCACAGCTCTGACTCCTCACTAGATCAAACGAAGATGCATCTCCCAATTTGCTGACCTCAAAAAGTGCTGGCTCTGGTTGTGTCCAATTAAGAGCCATGCTTACAGGTACATTCCTGCGGAGTTAATTTGACTGGAAAATTCTTCATGGAACCCCTATTTAGCATATATCTAAACATAATATGAATATTTAAAGTTTTTAGACTCAGCCCTTATAAAATATAAAGATCATTGCCTGTTTACTCAGCTTCAGCTCCTCATAATAAAATATTAAAATTTGACAGTAAATACGTAGACAGTGGAAAGGTGAGTCCATGCACTGACCTAGCATGCTGGTCTCACTGTAAGTTACTGCAAGCAAATTTTCTGTAGATAAAAGAAACTCTTGCTTATGAAAAGCCTAATAGATTACAACTTGAAATTGTTTTTCATGTGCTCGCTGCCAGAGCCAAGCAGAGAGCAGAGAAAATGTGTGTCATGGGAAAGCTGAGCACCCCTTTTCTTTCTCCTCTTGGGAATAGCTTTCTGAAAGGTGAAGTGTACACAACAGGAACACAGGGAGGGATTCAGTGCCACGAGCGTCAGGGTGCCAACAACAGCAGCTGCTGTAGCTTTTAAAATGTATAGCAAATTCCAATGCAGTGAGCAACTTTGCTGGTCATAATAAAGTTAAGCAAGATGCAATGCTAACAGGAGTATAGGAGGAAAATGACAGGTCTGGTCCTTTCCAGATGAAACAAAAATGCAACTGGATTGAAATAATCAGATGAACATCCATGTATGGGACAGCCAGATGGCATGTAGGTAAAGGCATTTGCCATCAAGCCTGACCTCCTGAGTTCGATCTCTGGGAACAAAATTGTAGAAGATCATGCCCTGCAAGTTGTCCTTGATCTCTACGCATGCTGCCAACACACACACACACACACACACACACACACACACACACACACACGAATTAATGTGAAAAGAATCCAAGCAGTAGCTACCTTCTGCCCCCACTGCAGCCAAGAGATTTCTAGGATCTACAAGTATTATTTATTTATTGCTTTTATCAGTGGTGACACTGACAGGACAAATGGCTACGGGAGTAGCAAACTACTCTACTGAGCAGACAGACACGTTTGGAAGCAATTTTATAAGGTGTGTGAAACTCCCAGGGCTTCCTGTTTGCTTTGCGTTTCCTCATGAGCTTCCATCTCTTTCCTACTTGGCACCAGGCCTTACCTAGACATTGTCCAGTGATTGCTATCAGTCAAACTGTTCACACAGGCCTGCAACTTCCTGTTGGAAGGCATAGCAGTGCTGCCTAAGTTAAGAACACCATTCTTTTCTCATCTTCTTCTACACCTTTAAAGCAAGCTGGATGGTCCCAATGTGCTTTTCCTACAGACCCTGTTTTGCATAACCATCCATACGGAATATCAGGACAAATGGAATAGCTATAAAATATTGAAGAATTAAAAGTTGCAGCAGGCAAGCCATCCCTGAGGGCCGGAGTCCAAGAGAGCTGGCCCTGCCCCTCATGAGTGGTGGCATGGGTTGGGGATAAATGCTTCCCCCTCAGCCCCTCACTGCTTCTGGCAGGTGAGGGAGCTGGCTTCTAGGGCATGAGAGTGGTTGAGCCAGCCCAACACTTAGGTGAGCTAGCATGGGGCAGTGCTGGAAAGCTCACCCTGGTAGTGTGGATGCAGGAGAGCTGGCAGACTGACCAATTCAACTATTACCTAGACCTAGATCCAGTATTGACAGTATAGCAGAAGCCAGAGGCCTCAAGCATTGCAATGAACATATGTAAGCAAAGACGTTTGGACAAAACTGTATATTGTGAGACACACTGCAGTTTCCATGAAAAGATGATTTTTTCTTCCTTTCTTCTTTCCTTTCTTTTATTCTTTTTGTTTTGTTTTCAGAGGAAGGTTGCAAGGGCTGAGGGCAAATACAAAGGGAAGGGAAAGGAATGGGATTGGGGGGTACAATATGAAATTCATAAAGAATCAATGAAACGATTTTTAAAAGTTGCAACTGGCAAGCTTAGTATTACTAGTGAAAATTCAAACATTGTCAAATACTATTTTTTAAACAAATAAACATATTGAGTGTGTTAAAATAACTGTCAGCAATATGGAATTCAGTTTCATCAAAGCAAAACCAGTTGTCCTGTGCTATACAGCGTAGGTTCACATTTGCAGATGGTATTAACTGGTATAACAGAGAAAGCTCAGCAAACCTAGATCTGAATTTGCAGTTTGTCACTGACTGGTTACTATCTTTGGTTGAGTACCCTTCTGTGTGCTTCAGTACCTTCTCATAAGGCAAAAAAGATACCTGACTTACCAGGCCATTGGTAAGGACACAGCTCTGGTAGAACGAGTCTAAAACAGAGACTGATACACAGGGACTTAATGGCAAGCCGACAAGTTACTTATCACCTGAGCACATGACTATCATGAAAGCGACAGGTACAAGGACCCTTTAACACTATAAATACTGAAGAAACTGCTGTGGTGGTAGATATATATCGAGAGCTTGCCTAGTACTCATGAAGTCCTGGGCCCTACCATCAGCATCATCCTTGTAGTGGCGAATGGCTGAACGTTTATTTTGTTTGATTGTTTGGTTGGTTTTTTGTTGTTGTTGTTTTTTGTTTTTAAGAAAGTAATAAAATGGCCATAAGGAACTGGCAGAAGAAGTGAACTGAATGCCACCGGGGAGGTCTCAGACCATCGGGTCCACTACACCAGTCAAATCACATGGCCGAGTTCAAGAAATTTTGAGGCCGGCCATGTTGCTAGAAAGTGAAAGTCTGAAGATCTGAGGTCAGCAACTGGAATTCACACTTAGAAAGGAGAAATGATTCCCTAAATTGCCCTCTGATCTCCACACGGATGCCACGCTCACACAAGTACGCTTGCTCGTGCGCGCACGCGCGCACACACACACTCACAGTTACGTGCACTTTCACACACATGTACACTAATAAATAAAATGTACTCTAAAAAAATAAAGAGAGCCGGGCAGTGGTGGCGCACGCCTTTAATCCCAGCACTCAGAAGGCAGAGGCAGGTGTACTTCTCAGTTCGAGCCCAGCCTGGTCTACAGAGTGAGTTCCAGGATAGCCAGGGCTACACAGAGAAACCCTGTTTCGAAAAACCAAAAGAATAAAGAAGAGAGAGAGAGAGAGAGAGAGAGAGAGAGAGAGAGAGAGAGAGAGAGAGAGAGAGTTTTTTAAAATGAGCAATTTGCATGGAAGCAAAAATTTAGGCGAAGATGTGTGCTTATCTGATAAAAATAATTTTGCCGACTTTGTCCAGAATCAGCCCAGTGGAGTCTGCCACTCCTAGCCTCTCGCGAGCTCAGGAAAGGGCAGATTTCTTAGTGGTTGCAGACATGTCAGTATCTAATGCCTTCCCTCTCCTCCTGGATTGCAAACCTTTCTCCTCTATTGCCTCATTCTCCACCTACCTCTTACTGACAGTTTGCCTAAGATTTTCTTCTCCATCCTCCCTATGCCATCACGTGGCTGGGCTGGCCTATGCTTGTGGGGGTGGAGTATAAGCTTGCCAGGAAGCAGGCTAGCAGTCATGTGACCTGGCCCCAGCAGCTTTGAATCTACCACGTCTGAGATTTCCGTGACGCACCTGCTGCCGTCACACCCCCACCCTTGTAAATAGTCTAATCTTTTCAGAAAGTGACTTTGACAAAGAGCAGCTTAAATCACCAAAGATTGGGCGAAAGACTTGTTATCTAGGAGGAGTAAAACAACTCAGATAAGCACACCCCCTCCCTCTTCTACCGACTATTTCTGCTGAGACAAAAGGACAGGATCTTTAGAGATCATTCTGGCTTGATTAGCATGCCGATCTAGGAGGCAGGCTTCTGGGTTCTCACCCAACTTTTTGGCTGCTATTCAAAGGATTTAACAGTTCTCTTTGTCAACAGTACAGTGTACAAAGCCCATCTAAAAATAGAACATTTCCAGGGTCTGGATCGCGTGTGTGGTTTGAGTGGCAATGGCTGTATTGTACAAGACAGATTACAGGCAAGTTACTCCCCGGTACTTTATATGCAGGGCTGTTCACACGCTTCATCTGGTTTGGTTAAATAATGCAAACACATTTACCAGTGTACATGGTTGTTTATTTGTGCTCTGGAGAGTGTGTGTGTATGTTTATGATGGAGAGATCTGCATGGTCTGTTCTGTGATAATCAAACAAAGCTGTCCCCAAAGAGGCCAGTAGTGGAGTTATACAGTGTGGCCCACACTCCTGAGAGATGCTGACTGACACTGGGTGGCTGTTAAGGGCAGGTTCCTGCTGTGCTTGCTGCCCTAGAGGATTTTTGCTGGAGGTGGGAGTCAAAAAGAGGCTCTGACTACCAGTGGGCCCCTTGGATCTGCATGGTGCCTCTGTGATCCACATGTGGGAAAGTTCTGCCCGATGGAGTTTCTCACCCTGAGTCAGACTGCTTGTTCTTCCCCTCCCTCACTCCTTATACTGGGTGGGCTTGCCCCACCCTCACACTGAGGTGATTGTCCTTGGACAGTATGGAAGCAAGGATCACTGAGATTCAGAGAAGCCAAAAGAGGTAGGCACTCAGAGGAGCATAAACTCAGAACATTATTTTCTGATAATAATGGCTGGGGATGGGTGTTTGAGAGCCCAAGCGACACCTTCTTCTGTTTTGATCTATAACTGGAGGGTGTTTTGGGGGAGAGAGGTTTTTTTGCATGCCAAAACACAATGCAATGATCTTTTACACAAATAACCTTTAACGAATTTGGAGAGTCACCCTCGGTGAGGCCTCAGTCTTTCTGGCAGGTGGATTCCCTTCTAGAATACTGAAAGCTCAGAACAGGGACAGTTCTTGGAGGAGTCGGGCCAGGAAATACGATATAGAAGATTTAAAAAACCCAGCCTGTCATTTTGGCAAACTCTTCTCCTACCCAGATTTTATGGCTTTAAATTGACACTCGTTGGGTGAATTGGGTCTGACAGTCTAGCGCTGTCCATATTGATTCCCTTCTCTCCCTTGCTTATGTGGGGTGACTTTAGAAGAGTCATGCAAAGTTCTTGCTTCCCTACCCCCACCCTGCATACAATCCTCATCTTTAGAACAGGGAGATCAGCATAAGCAAAGTGTCTGGTGCTTGGTAATAGGCTCACTGGAATCACCATTGGTCCCTGACAGCCTTCCAAGGCACAGTCTCTCTGCTTGACCTATCTCAAAATAGGTGTCTTGGTGATTGACACTGATTGTCAACTGGAGAGGACAGAGGAGGCTAGCCTCTGAGCACACCTGTGAGGGATTACCTAGATTAAGTTAACTAAGGTGGGAAAACCTTCCTTAACCATGGGAGGCAGAGGTCCTGAACTGAATAAGAAGCTTCACCCTAGCAGGCATCTCTCTCTGCTTCCTGCGGATTGATGCAGTGTGACTTGCCAGGCTCCTCTCCAGCCAAGATGAAGAAGTATATCCTCTCCAACTGTGAGCCAGAATAAACCTTCCTTCTTTAAATTGCTTCTTGCCAGGTATTTTGTCACAGCCATGAAAGAGAAGCTAACGCAGGCATCATCTCATGCTCTGAATCCTGGGCAAAGTCTGACTCCTAAATATCTCATTTATAATGATTTATGTAAATGCTAATATAGGAGTGTTGTGCCGTGCCGCACGGATGGAGGTCAGAGGATGGCTTTCAGGAGTCAGTAACCTCTTTCCCACCATGGACTCTGTAATTCCAGTCAATAGGCTTTCGTAGAAGTATTTTATCCACTGAGCTCTCTCTTGCTCTCTCTCTCTCCAGCCCTTTGACACACCACCTCTGTCATCATTATGGTTATCTTGACTGTTGGAGAATGAGTCCTCCAAAAGCATGAAGTCAGTCAGTCCTTTATCATCAGCTCTACCATAATGAGGGTTAATTTCTTTTTGGAACTGACTTGAAAGATAACATAAACCATTTTCTTGGTCATTATGGCATTTCCTCAGTCTGGAATTTATTTTTTCATGGAAAAGGAATTACGATTTTTCTTCAATAAGACAGACTTGAGTTTACTTTCCTAAGGAGCCAGGAGAACAATGGAAATTTCATCTGAGATGGAACATTCAAATCAACGAGGGAACAAAACCAAACTGAAGGTCAACAGAGAGACCTCAAAAGGAACCTTGCATAGTTACGCCGATTGAATGGCCAAATGGCTTCCTAAAGTGATGGGCACAGCACAAGACATACCTGTGTTTATGAAGTTAGGAAGGTGCACAGAATAATGCTGCGAGAGGAAAGTCAGAGACACACGGCAAAATGGAGGGTCACACTTCTCAAGATTTGCTTCCAGCACTTGGCTCTAAACCCATTCTGCAAAGAATTGCTGTTACTAAGCCTTACTTTTACTGATTTTTACCAGGAGTTAACCAAATCACCTCATTAGACCATTGCTCTGACCAAACACTTAAGAAAAAGCAGCTTAAGGAAACAAGGGTTTGTTTTGGCTCACAGTTAAGGTAGACAGTTTGACATTGCAGAGGATACACCTCCGTTAGAGCACAAAGCAGCTTAATACATGGCAGACCATGAATGGTGGTAGGCTGGCAAAATGACCTAGAGAGTTACGTGGCTTGCTGCCAACCCTAACAACCTGGGTTCAAGCCCCAGGGTCCACATCATTGGAGATAACTGACCCCTGCAAGATGGGCTATGGTATGCATATACACATGTACACACACACACACACATACACACACACACTCACGCACAAAACAAACACAATTTGAAAGATAAATGCTGGTGCTCATCTTGCTTTCTCCTTTCTTTCCCTTTTATTCAGTGTGGAACCCCAGTCTGTGGGAAGTGCTGCCCAAATTCAGAGTGGTCTTTCCTTCTGTTAAACCTCTCCAAAAACACCTTCAGAGCCACTAGAGGTCTGTCTGTAGGTGACGAAAATTGATCAGTCAAATTGATAATAAGGTCCTTATATGGTCCCCATACAAGTCACAGCCAGATGTGTAAATATTTTGGAACAGATCTATTTAGAGAACTTTGACATCCATTCACATTTAAAATCATACAGAGTCAGGCAGGGCATGGTGGTGTATGCCTTTAATCTCAGCCCTTGGGAGGCAGAGGCAGAGGAAAAGACAGTCAGATATCTGAGTTTGAGTCCAGCATAGTGTAGTGTACAAAGCAAGTTCCAGGACAGCCAGGACTACACAGAGAAACTCTGTCTCTAAAAATTAAAAACAAAAACGTCCATATTGAAAAGGCAATGAATTTTGAAAATTGCCTTAATTTCATTTTTGCTGGCCTAATAATAATTGTTAACTTTTTCCTCAAATGGGAAACATAAATAAAATGTACCATCATTTCTATCAAAGGGTTAAATAAGACAAAACCACATATTAAAAAACTGTAAAGAAGCCACTTGGCAGGAATTCCAATTCCCTCAGGGTCAGCACTTCTTAAAATATGAGTATGTGTTCAGGGTTGCTTCCTCTTCTCAAAAGTTGTGTTCTGTCTTTCAGCCAAGCCATTCAAGCCAGCCAACTGAAGGAAAGTGTGAGGCCAAGCTGTGGCCACTCAGAGTGAGGCACAGAACCCCTTTACACACAAATGGAAGACCATGGGGAAACAGGGGAGGGAGACAGCCATCCCAAAGCTATAGAGAGTGAGAAGGCTAGGCTGATTCCATAACAGATTTCAAGTTGGCAGTTAAGAAGACTAGACCTAAAACTGGACAAGTCCAGGCAAGCCCAGGCAAGTAAATTACTAATAGAAAAAAACCCAGGCTTCAGCCTTCACACCCAGGTAATGGAATGTCCTAGCCACCTGGCCTGAAGCAAGGACAAGGGTCAGCAGCAGTTTCCAGACTTCCACAGATACTTTCTCAGTAACAGTTCCCCAGACCTCGCCAGCAAATTTCCAGCCCCCACACCCCAGTAGTGGAATATCCATAGAGATGGACCCAACAGATTAACACAGAGATCACCTACTCCCAGAATTCCTTAATATGCTTTAAATCAGGTCTTTGAGCTCACTTGTGTGTCTATCTTGGTAATGAGGAAACCCCAGCATGCTGGACTTCTGCAGAATAAAACACTCTTTACGTTTACATACTATTTGAGTCTGGGGTGTTGTTCTTCCTTGAATCATGGACTCTTACAAGAACAGCTACCTCAGACACTAACCTTGTTGATGTTTTTTTTTTTTTTAACTTTTTGGACTCTGTGTGTGTGTGTGGTTATGTTGTATATGTGTTCATGTGTATTGGGTATGCACAGACATGTGGAGGCTAGGTGTTGATGTCATGTGTCTTCCTCAACTTTTCTCCTTATTTTTTGAGAGCTTCATAGAAGAGCAGCACTGGATCTATAAAATGCTAACTCCATCCATCTTCCAATTCCTCCTATGTGCTCTCCCTCCTAAATTCACTTAATTCATCATGTCTTCTTTAATGGTTATTGGTGTGCATGTGTGTGTGCATATGTGTGTGTGCACGTGTATATGTGTGTATGTGTGAATGTGTGTGTGTGTTCAACCTACTACACAGATTATTGAGTGTGTTTACCATTGCTCATATGTACTTGTGTCCATGGCTGATCACTTGGATTGAACCACCTATTGGGAGCTCATCCTTAGGGGCAGTTGGTTCTTCTCTTAGAAGCCACTGGCCACATGTAGCTCTTCATCTAGGACTGAAATGTTGAAATATGGGTCTCTCACTGAACCTGGAGCTCACTCATTAGCTAGACTGGCTGTCCAGAGAGCTCAGGGATCCATGTGTCTCAGTCTCCCTTGCATCATGGCTACTGACATGCACAACCACACCTGGGTTTTTAATGTGGGTGTTGGGGCTCTGAACCCATGTCCTCACAGTTAGCTGACAGACACCTTACCAATGAGTTATCTCTTCAGACTCTGAGCTTTCTTTACATCTTTATCTTGGACTTCTAGCCTGCAGAATTCTAAGACAATACATTTCTGTTGCTAAAGTCACATGGTGATTGGCTGTGGCAGCCCTTGCAGATTAACATGGTGGCCTTGACCAAGTTGTAGGTTTTGTGCAGGTAAAGTGAGCACGTGTGTGCTGTACTTCTCTCTCCTGTCAGGAAATGCATACTTTTGCTTGCATATTGTTTTCTTTTCTGTGTCGTTGGTCATGAGGTGAAGTGTAAAGAACTGAGAAGTGGTGGAAAGAAGGAAAAAGAGAAAGGAATTCAAAAAAGGAGAGGAAGAAGCAGAGGAGGGAGGTTGATACTGTCCTAGCATTTTACAGACACATGGAGGAAGCAGACAAAGTGACAGGGAACAGGGAGAGGCCATCACAAGAGCAGGGAGCACTGAAAACCTGAGGAATAACATTAAGAATGACAACTACGGAATATGTAACAAGATCATCCAAAATCTTTAATTTATCTGTTTCAAATAAGGAAGACTTTATTGCTCGCTTGTGGCCTCTTGATAAACTCAACCTTTATCTTCTGAAGATAAATTTGAATATTATCATTATAGTTATGACTTACAGGGTATTTATAACCCCCAGGCTCATCTTTTTACCACATTATTTTTGCAGTGGGGAAATACTGTTGTTTTTTTTTTCTCAGTGGAGCCAAGTATTGTAAATGCATTTATATCATCAGTAAAGATATGGATGAGCTAATTAGTTAAATAGGACTTGTCACTCAAGTGAGTCTCCTCCCAAATTATTGTAGTAAATATTTCCGGTGACTCTGGTTTTGAATTGATTGAGAAATACAATAGCAGCAGATGCCATTATAGAAAATAATTTTTGTCTCAAATATAAGCTGCTTAGATCTTACCACCTGTGTGTGTGTGTGTGTGTGTGTGTGTGTGTGTGTATGTGTGTGTGTGTATGCGTGTGTGTCTTGGTTTTGGTTTGGGTTTTTGTGTTGACAGGATCTTTTATAGCCTAGACTCACAATGAACGTGCTATGTAGCTAAAGCTAACCTTGAACTTCTGATCTTTCTATCTATACTTCCCAAGTGCTAGAATTACTGGTGTGTACCACCTTAACTAGTATGTGCATTGCTAGGGATGGAATTCAAGGTTTTGTGCATGCATGTTAGGCATACACCCTACCAACTGAGCTAAATCTCCATCCCTATCATTGGTTTTTAATGATGTTATAAATCAACCTATGGTTATATGGCCTTGTATATACTGTTGTTACTTAGGGAGAGAGAGTTTGCTCTTAGTCTCTGGGGTTTTCTAACCTCAGTAGTGAATTTAGAGTAGTAACTCTCAACCTTCTTAATGCTCCAACCCATTAATACAGTTCCTCATGTTTTTGTGACCCCAACCATAAAATTATTCTCATTGCTACTTCATAACTGTAATATTGCTACTGTTATGAATCATAATATAAATATCTGAAATTTCCAATGGTCTTAGGCACCCTATGAGTCATTTGATCCCAAAAGGTTGAGAACCACTGATTTAGAGAAATGCATTTCTTTTTGTTAAATTTTGTAGGTTGTATTGGGGATGTGTTGGTTAATCTTCATTATCTACTTGATTAATCTCACATCACCTGGGAGACAAGCCTCTGAGCACATTTGTGAGGAATTGTCTTGATTAGGCTAATTGAGATGGAAGGAGATGCCATTAGCACTGTTCTCTGGTCTGGGACCCTGCCCTGTAGAAAGAGGACAAGTGAGCAGAGCGTAGGCAAGCACCCTCTCTGCTTCCTGACTGGACACAATATGACTGGCTGTCTCAAGCTTTTCAGCTGATAAACTGTGGCCATGAGCTAGAAGCAACCCCTTTGTCCCTTAAGATGCTTTTTGGTCAGTGCCTTTTATCACAGCGACAGGAAAATAACTATGACAGGAGTGAGTGGGGATATAATTCCTCTCTTCAGTATTAGAAAAATATCTGGCATGAGAACTGTCTTCCTTCAGAACTCTGCTTTGCAGTATCATTGAGCCTGACATCAGCAAAGGCACACCCTCATCCCTACCTCAGGGAAAGTCTGCAGGCATACTACAGGAAGTTCTTTTTTTTTTTTTTGATTTGACACTTATGGTATGTGGAGAGCTTACAAGGTCCTACCACAGCTCACCTCAGGCCCAAACATCCCTGTGGCTGACCCTTCCATTTAAGTTTACTGCTTCTTACCCAGCACGTTGATGCTTTTGCTTTCCGGTTCCCAATATGTTTCCTGAATGTCACTGGATTCTGGACCAGCTCCTTGCCAAATGTGGACTGTCACCTGCACCACTCAGGCTCCCAGAACCCATGTGAAAAGGAAGAGAGAGCAGGGAGCAGTGAGGGAGGAGGGAGGACAGAGGGGAGGGGAAGGAAGAATGTATTTTATGCATAGTTGCTACATCTTAGCAAGTTGTTCTAAAGCCAAGGAGAAGATCTGCAGCCCCTACGTACTCTATCTGACCTCTAGCCCCAGCTGTTGCCTTAAACCCAGCCACTTCCATAAAGACCACTCCTATATACAGAAGAACTGCTCCCGACAGGAATGGTTCTCGAGAAATGGAATTTTTCAAAGACATGTAGACACAGCTCAGAGAACAAAGTCAAATTGCAGATCAAAGATGGTCTAAAGGCCCGCTGTCCAGCTAACTTTCGTTGAGTGTAAGGGATGTAGGATTCCACATGATCCTCATCATTTCCTGCTCGATATGAGTGCCTGCTTATTGTGGAACTGCCTCTGAGTCTGCTTTTCTGCTGGTTTACCCAATTCAATGGAACGAAAAACCAGATCAGCAACACTGACTGAGTCTCCCTACGTGACAGATGCTATCCTTGGTACCCTTAGCTCAACTGTTTGCCTCAGGAGTGAGCCCTCAGGTAGAGTCTGCAACCTGGGCCTTGTGACCGCTCTGCTGCTCTGGTTCACAGAAAACAGGTCTCTCTCCCAGCCATAGGGAACATGTCATAAGGAGTGAATACATCACAAGATGAAGAATCTAGCTCTTGTGAGACACTGGATCAGGGTCATGAGATTTTAATTCCCTCTGGGTCAGCTTTGGAAAAAGAAGACATAAAATCAAGAGTTTTATGCAAATTCTGTCAGTACTGCTATCTTAGAATGAAAAAAAAAGTCAGTTCTTACTAAACAAATATCCCAAGAGAAGCAGAAACAATCTCCAGTGACCTTTGCTTTGGGGTTCTAGACTCTGAATGAGGCTTAGCAGAATTTCCGACATAAAGACTGATGGGCCATTCACTGAGGGAAAGAAAAGACATAAAGGTTGATTTATGGGCACTAAGTTACATTAGATAAGAGCAGAGTTTCTGGCATCACTATAGCAACTATAGATAACAATCTGTACTGAATACTGCAGAAAGTTCCAGGAATTGGGTCTGAACATTTGCACCACCCTGGGATGATAAATATTCCAGAAGCTTGATAGCTAAAACATGAGCTAAAGCACAAAAGGGTGCTCCATTCATGTATACAATGATTTTATGTATCTGTTAAAAAATAATGTAGTAAAAGATAATGGATTCAGGCGCAGAGGCATGTCCCTGTAACCCTAACGTTTGAAAGACAGAGGCAGGAGGATTGCTGCAAGTGTAAGGCCAGCCGGCTTTCATTATATCAGGACATCCAGGATTACAGAGCAACACCTGGTCTGAGGACCACTGCACTCAGGAACTCAGTAGCAGCGGTAGGTACCTGCAGAAGATTGTAGCCAGGCAACAGCTCAGCGGGGATGGGGGAGAGCTTCAGGAGGTCCCACCCTTAGCTAAAAAGTATTGACTGTTGATAGCTGCTAGGGGAGAAGAGTAAGGGTGTGGTCCCTGGAGGGGCCCATACCCATGTGTGTTTGGGAAGCACATAATTGGAAGCTGGACTAGGTGGATTATTAAAAACAATAAAAACAAAATAAGAAGTTGTGAAAATGGAGGGGGTGAATCCAGGAGGAGTTAGGGAGAGGTGTGTTGGTCAATGTGACCAAAATTCACAGTACGTGTGTTTTCTCTATAATTTTTAAAAATTATATATAGGTATTTTTTTTCAGATGGGGTTTCTCTGTGTAAGCCTGGCCTGACCTGAAACTTGGTCTGTAGACCAGGCTGGCCTTGAACTCAGAGATCCAACAGCCTCTGCCACATGAGCCCATTTCAAAAAGAAATCACCGTAGCCTTCATTCTCTCTCTCTCTCTCTCTCTCTCTCTCTCTCTCTCTCTGTGTGTGTGTGTGTGTGTGTGTGTCTGTGTGTCACGTCACCACCTCCACCCATGTCTTTCTCTCCCAGGTTAGTTTATGTTACCTGGAATGAAAGGCATCCTTGTAGCACACATACTTGAACTGCATGTCTCATAGCATGTCCGTGAAACATTTCTTATCTGTAGTTTACAGATGACGAAGCTGGGATTAATTGCCAAGGCCTTACCCCTCATACATTTTAGGCAATAGCATTTAACCTTGAGTGCTTTGGTCTCTAAATCCTGGGTGTTTTCCTATGAGTCCATGACAGGATAGTAGGATGGATGTTCGTTCCCCTTGGCCTCAGAGACACACAGAGTTGCAAAAATCTGAGGGTGACAGAGGTTTTCTAGATACCATGAGCAACACTGACCACTGAGCCTTCCTACTGACAGGTCACCAGGTTCTGTGTGTTATGTCTACCATTCCCTTTAGGAACACACACTGTATCTTCTTCCCAGGCTTGTAAGTCTCCAAGAAGAACAGAAACTCCTTGAAAGAAATGTGTGTACATTCCCAGGCAGTGTTTTCTGACTGTTGCTGGCTGGGTGCTGAAGCACCAGCCTCACCACAGAGCACCATGTCTCCTCTGACACAGAACTCAGAACAGAACCTCCATGGGAGGACTTGACAAGGACGTGTTAATCTCTTCTTTTTCCAAACAGAGATAGCTTGTTCTTCTGAAAATAGCGGCCTAGCTCTGTTTTCAGTTGATTCCTTTACTGTTCTTCCAAGGCTGCTGACAGGTGGAGATGCTGCTCAGCAGGGTGTGAGCTTTCCCCTCCCATCTGGCCCAAGGACCAATCCCTTGATATTTAAGCGCAAAAACCTGTCACAAGTCAGGATCTGGACATGGCTACCAGGTCTTCCTAGTGACCAATGGCCGTTAAAGACTCACTTTCGGCTTGCAGTAGAATGAGGAGCTATAATCCTGCATGCCAGTCCTGGAGGCAGCAGAGATCCTCAGAGATAGCAACAGGCTTTCCCTCTTTCTGGTGTGACAACTCTGTAACTGACCATTGGCTGTCTCCTGGAGCCACCACGGCCTGATCAGTAATCACAGCTTAGAATTCTCCCTCTAGTCCCATCTTCATCTTCATGGCCCATCCCACCTGAGAAAGCCCTGAGCTGAGCGGTACTTGGTTCAAGTATTTGAGACACCTTCCTGTTTCACTGATGATGATGTCTTCTTAATTTCTTTACAGAGCAAGATGAGAGAAAAGGGGCTTAGTGTTAGGCCAATGTCACTTGGGGGTAGGTGCAGAGTAGTGTCCAAATAACAGTTCTAAAAGAATTAGTTTCAAGGCTGCGGAGATCACTCAGCAGGTAAAAAGACTTTGTGATGCAAGTGTGAGACCTACTTTCCTACCCCCAGAGCCCACTGGGTGGATAGTGGGTGGGTGTGTCTGTAATCCCAGAGCTCCTATGGTAAGATGAAAGGTGGGGAGAGTTCCTGGATGCTCTCAGGCTAGCTAGCCTGGCTTAGCCAGCGGGAGAACAATATAGAGACCCTGTCTCAAACAAGGAGGAAGGGGAGATTGTCTTTTGACCTCCACATGTGTGCCTGCCCGCGTACACACATAAATAGACACACACAACATATGCAAGGAATTGTTTCGAGAAGAGATGATAGAATAATGAATAAAACTCTCTATGCTACATCATGAGAGGAGTGGGAGGAAAGGGGGAGTCGCTTCTCTACAGAACGATGACAGCTAATAAAGTAGACAGAGGACCCATTCCCATAACACTGTTTCACCACACCCAAGGCAACAATGGGTCAGCTGAGGGTCAGGACAGGCTAATGCTGATGGTGAAAGATGGTTGGAAAAACAAGTCTTAAATTTTCAAATAGCGAAGGAATGGGGTGTAACCTATGGGTAGAATGTCTCCCAAGTATACATGAGGGTCTGGGTTTAATCCCCAGCAAATAAACAAACTAATTAATCCATTTAAAAATCAGCTACCAGATCAACATCCACTTATCAAGAGGAAAATATGCTTCTGTAATAGGCAAACATCTTAACACGGATAATATTGAATATAAATATCACCAATGAGACACAGTGACATAATTAGTGCCCCTGTTATGATGCATTGTAAAATATACAACAATGTTTCTTATTAACATTCTGACCCCAAACTAAAACAGCTATAATTATGAGAAAATAATAGTACAAAGTAAAATGATTGATATTCTACCAAATAATTGATCTGGACATTTCACTAAAGAAGGAAAGACTGTGAACCGCAAATGAGTCAGGAGGGTTTGTTCTATACTCACAGCATATATCAGTAAGTGTGGTGTGCAAGCCCTCCCTGGGTCCTGGGTTCTAAAAAAAAGAATGCAAGACAGATCATGCCACATCCTATAATAATATACACAATGAAATTTATTTTTTAAAAAATATAATTTCAAAAATACTCATTAAATGCCAGTAAGATATCCGAGGGTAAAAGTATTTGCTGCCAAGTTTGATGACGTGAGTTCAATCCCCAAGACCTCCACACACATGCCATAGCACACATGTGCACACGGGAACACAAAATGAATAAATGGAAATCAGTTAAGATACTCATGAAGAGCATTTATTTATTTATTTATTGTTTTGTTTGTTTGTTTGTTTGTTGACACAGGGTTTCTCTATGTAGCCCTGATTGTCCTGGAACTCACTCTGTAGACCAGGCTGGCCTCAAACTCAGAAATCCACCTGTCTCTGCCTCCCAAGTGCTGGGATCAAAGGTGTGCACCACCACTGCCCGGCTATGAAGAGCTTTTTATAATTATTAGACATTTAAATGATCATAATTTGAATATATTGCATTAAATAAAATATTTTTACAAATTTTTAGTAGGGAAGGTGTGATGGTATGTGCCTTTAATCCCAGCCCTTGAGAGGCAGATGCAGGCAGATCTCTGAAAATTCAAGTTCGGCCTGGTCTAAATAGCAAGTTCCAGGCCAGCCGTGACTCCATAGTCCTTATGAGACCTTATCTCAAACAAACTAACAAACCAAGATTTTTCAAGGTATGAAAGGCCAGGCAGGAGTGACATAGGACTGTAATCCTAGCATTTGAAAGGTGGATTCTGGAAGATCAGGACTTAAAGACCAGCCTGAGATACTGAGACCCTGTTTCAAGGAAAACAAACAACAGAGAAACAAACCAACCAGGAAGAAAAATGTAGAGTCCATCTTGGTGTCAATTAGGGAGCGTGAAGTATTGAATACAGAATGGATGATGTCAATGGACTTGCATGTCTTGATGGTGGGGCTACTGAGTTATTCAGTCCCTTTCCACACACCTCGAAGGGCTTCTTGATGAAGGCCAGAACATCTGCAATTTATTTGCAGGTGATTCAGAAATAAAATTATACAAATAGATATATAAAGTGTGTGTGTGCACTCAAGGAGGAGGGAGTCACAGGGCTAAGTGAAGGGAAGTGTTAGTGATGGTTGGACTTACACATAGCACATTCACGCACAGCCCTCCAGAGCGCTTGGAATCTTTCAAAATAAAAGTGTCGGAAGAAGCACAAAGAGAATGAAGGAAGGGAAGAGAGAAGAACACGCTGAATTTCACCGTATGTTTGAATTAAGCACCGGGTAGGTCTCCTAAAACAGTGGGGGAAGTTGTGGACACAGACAGACTAAACAGGTAGTGGACAGGTAGGATGCGTGGAGGTAAAGGGGTTTCTGTCCTCATGTTCCAATATCTGAGAAACATTCCAGGAGAAAGTCGCGTGTGCTGATGGGGAGATGGTCCAGTAGGTAAGGACCGAATCCAAATCCTCGAAGCCTGTACACAAAGCCTTCGAGTTTATAAGTGCCACAGGATGGAGGGTGAAGCCAGGTGCTGGCTGCCAGGCTGCTACCTGGTTCAGTGAGATACCTTATCTCTGGAATATAGTAACTTAGCAAAACTCCTGTACAGACCAGTAACACACATATACATACATACATACATACATACATACATACATACTACAAGTAAAGGAAAAAAATAAATCATTTGGGGAAAAATAAATTGGATGGAGGGGGCAATGCATGTTCTTTAGTTTTTTCAAAATCACAATTGAATATTATTAGCTAGCTCCTCCCAAGGGGAAGGAAATGCATCGAATTTTGTGTCCTGAATTTGTTTGATCACAGGATCTGATTTCAGGAAAATTATCCCCACTATGCTCTCATTACTAATGTTTCCTAAAATAAACGTAGAAACCCCCTAATTCAGTCTTGCTCCCCATGCCCCTGGCCTTTTTCTTATTACTATTTTTCCTACTTTTTTCCCCATAGAAACAGGTTCAGACTTGCCTGAGACTTGCAGTTCTCTTGCCTCAACCTTTGTTGTTACAGGTGTGTTTTACAGCACCCAGGGACAGAGTCCTGGAGTCCTTGATTTTCTCAAGGTCATAGGGGAAGTTGGGACTGAGAGCTCCAGCTGCATAGCAAGCAACAGTGAGCAAGTGACTCCAACTTACATTTACAGAGGAAGAGAAACTGTCCCTAGGAAGAGTAGCATTAGCTTACAACATCTCAACCAACAAAAATCCACATTTCAGTCCATTTATAGACTTTCTACATATAGGGTCTGTTTTGCAAACATGACACCTTTGTTTATAACCATGGAGACATATGTTGTTTGCTCCTGATGTCCCACAGTGCTCGAGAGAATGAAGTACCTTCCCCATGTGCTACCAACTTGGGTTTTATTCTGTGGTGGGGACAAAGTATTCCATGAGAATTGTGATGAAGCCTCGCTGTCTTAAGTGGCACTGTTTACTCTAGCTGTTGTGATAGGGTGAGAAGGGGAAACCATGTTTTATGGCTTTACAAGCCAAGCTCACTAAGAACATACATCTGCTTTCAAACCACTCAATTTCTTCTCTAGTGCCCAAGCAGATTTGCTCCCAGGCTCAGGCGGTTATTAAAGGCAGCTCTGCCTCTGATCGTTGCAGTTTGCATTCCTAGCAGGAGCGCAGCCTGGGTGCAGGGCAGGCGGGGCTCAGTCAACAGATGTCTGCACCCGCTGCTGTAAACTCAGCCTGCTCCGCCCCACAACTGGCAAGGAGAACTGAAGGAGTTCCCTCCTCGCTCCCGTGGCTTTTATCATGCCGGTTAATAGGGAAGGGTGCTAAAGGGAGGCCATTCTTGAGCAGTAAATCCAGACAGCAAATAAAACAAGAGAAGCGGGAAGAAAATTACAACGTAGGAGGAGGTTTCCTTTGTTTACTATATTTAATTGGGATTCCACACGTGAATGGAGGAGGGAAGAGGGTTTCTCGCAGGATGACCAAGAAGGGGGAAGGGGTTTCCTGGTTGTGTGGGCATTTCATTTCATTTTAAAAGACAGTCTCTTGTACACCAGGCTGACCTTGACCTTGAACTTCTGAACGTCCTACCTCTGCCATTCGAGTGTGGGGATTACTGACATGTACCACCACGTCTGGTTTATGTGGTACTGGAGATCAGGCCCAAGGCCTCAAACCAGGTGTGGCACATACTCCACTGATGGAGCCATATCCCAGCCCCTGTCTGTGGGCTTTCTAGAAAGTGTGCAAATTAGTTGGAGTCTGCCTAGCTTGGGAAAGTTTCCTGAGCCCTGCACAAGATCTGTGTCTCCAGGACACCCAGTCATCAAAGTAAGACAACGGTGGTATTTGGAGGTGGCTCTCATCAATTCTGTTAGGCACAAATTTCCAGCCATGTACCTAAGCTACTCTTTACTTGCCAGAGACACTTCCCAAGCTAATGGGAAGAGTCAGTTCTTGTGTCTGTCTCACACCCACCCCATCTTCAGTTCTCTCCAACCCACTAGTTCCTGCACTTAGGCTATCGAGAAAGAAATAGGGATGAGGTGGGCACAGCTTCTCCAGCTACTGTCTAGAGCAAGGGAGTAGGGGGAGGTGTCTTCTGTGGGAGTTTTCTAGTGCCCTTCTGAGGCAGGACTGGGCAGGCGGGGCTAGGAGATGCCTGGGCTAGATAGGCCTCAGGAAGCTGGGCTGGGAAGGCAGGGTTTGGGGAGGCAGGACTGGGTTGTCTGGGAAGTGGCTGGGGGAGTTGGCAGAGGAATGGGGTGAGGTGGGGACTGCTGCAGCAAGGCACCAAATCAGACAGCATTCTTCTTCCGGAAGTCCCCTGTCCTTTGGAGAACAGGACAATGTGTCCTGCCTCCTCCGGATACATGTGCAGCCTTTGCATCTTTGACCTCTGTCCCAGATCACTTCCTCTGGGTGACTGATCAGGCTTCATCTGACCCAAAGCTTTAGGAGCTGCTGTCATTTGACCGGCTCTCTGTGCTGTTTTTTTCTCTTTGATGTGTCCAGACAAGGGACTGCTCTTTGAGCCCAGATGAGGAATGGGGAGGACATCAGTTTAGCCCAACTCTCCTCATTCCAGATCCCAGAAAGGCCTTTGTAGTTGTCGCTGGGACTTCCCTTATAGCAACAGTGCTGTCTTGAACTGCATGAGTAAGAAACTAGCTTGCTAGGTTGAGGGTTGAGAAGCCCAGCGCTGGTCTCCACCCACCAAGCCGCCTCTCAGTGGTGAACATTATGAGTTCAAGCAGCCCTGCCCTCTGCTGTTTGACACTGCCCTAGAGAGCAGTCTCATGAGATGACACCCACCAAACAAGGCCTTTTCTACCAATCCTAAAGAAAGCTTAGAGACACTCATGAAAGGCATACACCTTTCCTTTCTGGTCAGCCATTAGGTGAATGTAGGCCCTCTTCCAACCCTGAATAGACCAGGGTCCTTCTGAGAAGAGGGACCCATGGAAAAACAGCATGATGACATGACATCTTAACCAGCTTTCCTCAAGGTGACAAAACGCTGAGAAAACCAAAGGAAGAAGGTTGGCTCACCTGAGCTTGTGTTTCAGAGCTATCAGCCCAAGGCTATTTGACCTGGTTGGTCTTGAGCTCCTGGCCACACAACACATTGTGTCAGAGGTCCAGGGGAGGAGGCCTGCTTCCCTAAGGGCAACCATGAAACAAAAAGAGAGGCAGGAAGGAGGCCCAGGTTCTAATATCCCCTGAAAGGGTACACTTTCAAAAACTCAGATTTCTCTCACTAGGCCCCCACTTTTTAAAGGCCCTCCAACTCCGTATGCCCAACATCACATGGCCTGGGGAGGGGGGCATTTAAGGTCCAAATCATAACATATGGACAAATTTGACTGGTTCTGTACTTTGACCTGATGCCTAATTGTATCTACATACTTAGATACAAACTTAATGTGTATATAAGTACATCTAAAGTATAAACTTAAACTCACATTCCCAAGAGAGACCAGACACCTAAAAAAACATTCATGCTCCCAGTTTGATGACAGCTTTGTGTCCGTGTTATCAGGGATCCCTTCTTGTTGGCTGAGGTAGATAGTTCTGTGAAAACAGTGACTCTTAGAGCCCAGCCTCCTTTAGAAGCTCTCTGGCTTTAAAATCCTCATCTCATTGTGAAATTTACATTAAACCAATAGATCTTGATTATCGTCATAAAGTAAGGAATTCCAGCCAACAGATGACTGTAACTGACAACAGCAAAGTAACTGTGAACTTTAAAAATATGCTAATGCCCATCGCTGTGCAGAAATATTAGCCTATGCTCTTTCTGTGACATATGCGTATGTGTTTGGAGTCTATTTTTGTAATAGAGTAAAAAACTCAGCTCCAAAAATATCACTCTCCCCTTTGACATTTATCGGCGACAGCAATCATGTCAGGGATCGTGAACAAACAGAAGATGTGCAGGTTTGCTTCCTCAAGCTGAGCTTCAGTAAAACAATATGTTAAACATCTTGATCCCTGGGCCTAATTGTAATGATACTCCAGATCCATTGTTCACCTAATCTTATTCATCTTTGTAGACCCAGAGTCTTAAGCAATGTGACTAGAGAGATATCTACATTGGTAAAGTGTTTGCCATGTAGGCCCAGGGCCCGGGTTCAAGCTTCAGAACCCACTTAAAAAGTCAGGCATGGTAGCACGTGTTTATAACCCCAGGGCTGAGTGGGTGAAGGCAGATGGATCTCTGTGGTTAGTTGGCTGGACAGCCAGGGCTTCTTCATTAGTTCCAGGCCAGTATGAGACACTCTATCTCAAAGAACAAGGTGGAAAGCACTAGAAGATTGATACTCAGGATTGGCCTATGCCCTCCACATTTACCTGCACCTGCAAACAAGCCTATATTTGTAGGGAGGGTAAAAATTACCAAAATAAAAAAATAATTTTATATATATATATGTATATATATATAAATATAAATTATTTTATATATATAAATAAATAAATATAAATTTATTTATATTTATTTATAATATATAATGTTATATTATATATTATATATATATATATATATACACAGAGAGAGACAGAGACAGAGAGAGACAGAGAGAGAGAGAGAGACAGAAAAACACATCGAGACACACAGAGAGAGAGCACAGATGATGGACACAGCTGTAATCCCAGTACTGGGGAGGATGGGACAGGAGGATTACTACAAGTTCAAAGCCAACATAGACTACAGTGTGAGATCCTGCCAAAAGAAAGAAAGGTAGGAAAAGGGGAAAAGCACAAAATCCGTAGGAGGGCTTTAAAATAATCTGGAAAAACAGAGATCTGGATAGATGGGTGAGCAGGAAGAGGGACAGGGAGGACTGTGGGTAGGTCAGAGTCTTCTCTCTACAAAAATAAAATAAATAAAAATGTGTATCTGCTTCTGTGTTGATATTAGATAATCTGCTAAAAGAAGGCCCATTTTACATCAGTAGAAATATGAATCGCATGAATGAGCACAAATCCAATTATGATAACCATTATTACAGCAGCAATAAGTCAGAATGCCATCTCAAGGTAGCATACTTTCAAGTGGTCTCTTTTGTTGAGGGCTCAGTGATGGGCAATTTTCTTCCCATGCCTTTTTTGAGGAGTCTTCCCCAAGTGTGTGTGTGGGTGTGGGTGTGTGCTCTGAAGTAGTCTGGACTATGGACAGTGTGTTCTATTTCCTCAGCCCTTATATTTCTATATCTCTGCTTCTTATATGAGGAGCAGGCAAGTTCGAATTAGAATGTACCTTCCCTGGTGAGAGTTGATGGGGTCAGGCGTTCTTGCTGGAGGTTGGGTTCCTATATCTCTTAGGTTTTATCAACTATTTGTTTGAAAAATAAGAACTCTTGCCAGACAATGGTGATATGTGTCTTTAGTCTCAGCACTTGGGAGGCAGAGGCAGGTGGATCTCTGTCAATTTGAGGCCAGCTTAGATATAGGATCAGGCTCCAGGACAGCCTAGGCTACATAGAGAAACTCTGCCTCTAAAAACCAAAAATGAAGGTGGAGGAGGAAGAAGAGGAAGAGGAGGAGGAGGAGGAGGAGGAAGGAGGAGGAGGAGGAAGAGGAAGTGGTTGAGGAGGAGGAAGAGAAGGAAGAAAGAAAGTAACAAAGAAATAAAGAAAGAAACTAAGAGAAGAAAATAAGAGTCCTTGAAGCAAACAGTGCTCTTCCCTTTGTCCTATGCCCCTCAGAGCTGTCACCCTGTTGCTCTTCCAGTTGACCCTACCTACCATTCTCACCATCTTGAACGGGACCCTGTCTGTGGCTTCTGTCACCTTTGTGCTCTATAGTTCTTTCTCAGAGACCACCACTAGAATCCATCTTCCCTCCAGCTCTCAAATGCTGACTTCCTTTCGGGTTTGTCCTCAGCCTTGGCAGGTCTCTCTCCTCACCTGCACTGCCCTCACCCACTCCATAGTTTTACCTCCAACTCTCTGTCTCCCATTTCCTCTCAGTTCCACACATACAGATTTGCATGCCTCTGTCTTAGATGCCCACATCCTCCTTGAAATTCTGATGTGTGTCCTGTATCTTGACTAATGGACAGCTGGTCCATAACCAGTGCCTAGGGTGTGGAAGCAAGCCCCAATCTGAGCCAATAAACAGCCTATAGCCAGACAGCCAACATCTTAGTGCTTTCCTCAAGACACCTGAGCTGGGGTCTGTAGGGAGGAAAAGGGATTTTTCCACAGTGAAGAAACCTGTGATGTAAGATGAAAGAGATGAGCAAGCAGCCAAACCAAAAGAAGGAAACCAAGCTAGGGGAGGACTGACAGGGAAGAAGGGTAACACTGAGTGGAGGCTTCATGAGGCAGCGGAAAAAGATGAAAAACTCTTCAATAAAGGAGGGGAGGGGGAAAAGAGACATGCATAGAACAAAGAAGGTATGAGGACAGCACAGGTAACTGTATAACTCATTCATTCATTCATTCATTCACCTAATTCGAAGTCAGAAATTATTCTAAACCCAGCTAAAAGAACAGTGAATATGTTAGTTCTCTCCCTCCCCCCCCCCCTCTCTCTCTGTGTGTGTGTGTGTGTAAATGGGACCTATAGTAGCAGAAGAAATTTGGAAAGTGAGTTGGCGCAGCCAGCCCTGAAAGCAGATGTTTGCTTCTTTCAACTTCAATAACATGTACTCTCTACTTCCTGAGGAAAGGGCAGGCTGCTAAATTTCAGGGCCTTATATTCACTTCTGTATTTACAAACTAATTCAAGTTGACACCGAGTTTAAAATCTAATACCATGTGACTTCCTGACATATTCCAAAGGAATTCACAGCAATAAAGTAGGTATTCAGAGAGCCAGTGTGCGGTGGATCCTTTTCCATGACCAGTTCTGGGCAAGAAGACAAGACAGGTTGAGAGGGAAGATGAAGAGGGCAAGCTGGGTAAAGAATAGCAAGGGAGGGAGGGAGGGAGAAGCAGAAGAGCAAGAATAGGAACAAGAAAACCAACAACTCAGCCTTGTTGGCTGGGGAAAACTTAATTCCAGTGAGTTCAACACCAGCCTGGGCTATGTACATAGCAGGTCCTTGTCTCAAAATAAGAAGACCAGCGAGCTCAGCCCTACTTTCATATACACTGAAATCATTTGATCCAGAAAGGGTATGGGTATTAATAAGCTGGTCTCAACAGGTTTTACATACATTCAAACTCACAAAATGCTTAAGATCTGAGGTCTGAGGTTAGCGCTGGGGGACTTTACTCTCCTTACTGGAATATACATGGGAGCATGGTCACCAGTTCCCTAAGATAGACTGCAGCTGGGTGTCAAGGAAATGGAGTACTGTGGGATCCAGTTTTAAGTTTTTGGATGAACAAATACACAAAATGCATGGAGAGTGTCACTAAGGAAGAGTACCAGATTCAACTCACACATCACACAGAGACCTGAAACTAGATTTAAACGTAGACCTTGTGGACCACTGAGTCTGAGGCTCCTTTTTTCCAAAGAGTGGTGGTATACAATGTTTGGGACAATCAGGGTGGAAGAAGGTTGAGTGGAACCTGTTAAGCAAGCAGTTGACACAGAGATCCTCATTAGATTGTTGTCACTGAAGATCATGAAGACTTCTGGAGTCAGCTTTCCAGCTTGTAGAGCACATCTGGATGAAATGGCTTCTGGTGAGCAGCAGAGAGCATTGTTCCTTTCATAAGCTCGTTATCTATGTCGAAACAGGGGCCTTCAACGTCCTATCTATAGGATTAGAGTTGGTTCCTCTCAACAACTTGTGAATGTGTCTGAGCTGAAAAAGACATTACACTTCTAAGCGTGAGCAGTGAATATGCTTGCATGTCACAGGGGCCATGGAGGTTATGAGCGAGGCTGGCGAACGCCAGCAGTGGTAGCTTTAACTCCTTTAAGGGCTCCAAAATCTGAGGGAACCTGCCAGATTTGCAAGGAGCCACTCTGAGCTCTATCCAAGCCGAGCATTCCATTTGCACAAGGGATCCTTTGTTATTGTGTTTATACACAGGCTAATAAATGCTTGACCTTTTTTTTTTTTAAACTGATGAAGGAACAGTCTGTGCCTGGGGAGCGTATTATTTCAAGAAGCACAAATGAAGAGAAAGGCCAAACCCCCTGGGACAGATGGACAGAATATTTTGATATTGGAACCACATGGGGAAAGGCAGTAGTTGGCAAACAGCAATGGAGGTTTGATAACAAACCTGGAAGCAGTGTCCCTGTTCGTAGAGCATTCCAGGGGCTCCAGGAACTTAAGGATCAGTCACCCAACAAGCTCATGGGAGGAAGGGTTTAGAGGCAGAGAGGCGCTCATCCTGATGTGTTGGATATGTGTGGCCTGGTGAATGTGTTGATTTTGTAACTTCGGAGTTCTGTTTTAAAATGATTAATATCTTCAAGCATTTGCTTTTCTACCTAGAACTTTGTGTTTTTCTAAAATCAGTCATTGGTCATCATATCAACCTACAGGACAGCAGTATTACTGCCTATGCCATTTTATTGATTTTTCTTTTCAACAGAGAGGTTTAAAAACAAACAAACAAAAAAGGCTATAGAATCTCCAAGAATCACAGTGTTACAGAGAGACTTTCAGTCCATTTCTTTGGTACCAATCCTGACCCTATACTAAGCCACCACTGGGCTCACATTTGTCCCCTTGCATTATTCCCTCACTCCCTATAGATGAGAAGGCCTGCCTTAGTCATTTTGAAGTCAGAAACATCTGAATAACCTGTGTGGTTGTATACCATGTACCCCAAACTCTTGAGTGTCCTAGTTTGCTTTCTATTTCTGTGATAAAAACATTCTGACAAAAAGCAATTTGAGGAGGAAAGGGTTTAATTGGCTTGCACTTCCTTGTCACAGTCTATCATTGGGGGACACAGGGGTGGGAACTGATGCAGAGATCACAGAGAAACATCTCTTACTAGCTTGCTCCCATGACTTGCTCAGTCTGCTTTCTTATACAACCCAGGGCCACCTGCCTAGGGGATGGCACCACCCATAGTGGGCTGGGTCCTCCCACATCAATCATTAATCAAGAAAATGATACCCACACACACCCACATTAGTCAGTGTTAGGAAGCTATTTTCTCAATTGAGGTACCCTCTTCCTAAATGATCCCAAGTTGTGTCCAATTGAGAAAAAACTAACCAGCACAAAATGATAACCCCCCCGGTCACCATTAGAGTAACTGTGCTGTATTCCTCAGAACCATTTTGTAGTGACTTATGTGATGCTGTTTCTAACACACTGTTGGTTGGACCATGCACATCACATAAACTAATAATTGATGATACTGATGACAGCATTTATTTAAAACCCTAAAAATAATCTGACTCCTGATTCAAAAAAGTCTTTACTTTGGAGATTAGTGGCCGGTGATAAGCATGGATTCCCAATGAGGAATTGAAACTACAGTTATCTAAAATACTGTGGACAAGCAAGGGAAATGGGAAGGGCCTGACTCATGGCCCTCCTTGTGGCCATGATGAACTCAGCCCTCTGTGCTCCATGATGAAGGTTTATGGCCCTTCTGAGGCTCCATAAAGACAGGCCATTCAGTGGAACTAAAGAGAGTTTGGTCGTATATTCAGAGGGTAGGGGGATGAGAGTTCTGACCCCTGGGGGGAATCTAAATGAACAGCATTTTAATCCATTTGGGCACTTCACTCTCCCTGGCCTTGTTTTTAAAAGGAATTAGATAAGTTACTGAAAAGCCACAGTGTGTGTGACTCTTGCAGGTGGAGTCATTGTAAAAGGGGTCTTGGTACAAGGGGGAACAAGGGCCCAACTTTAACTCACTGTGCTCAGGAATGTGAAAGGTGAATCTTTATTTCCCACAAAAGAGCCAATATTGCTTCTCCCATGCCAGGTGCTGTGGGAATAATCACACAAATGCTGTTGAAAGCCATCTCAGCCACCTCAGCCCAAGCTAACTCTGTTCTAAATTAATACAGCATGTCTGTCCTACTCATTTTTTGTGGCTTTTCTACAAAGTTATCACAAGTTTGGTGCCATAAAGAAGTGTGCATCAATGATCCTGAAGTTCTCTAGCACAGAAATCCAAAGTGGGTCTAAAATCTCAAGGCTATCGAGACCGTGTCTCTCTCAGTTCTTGGGACCCGGAGTTCTTTGCATTTTCTGGGCTTTAAGGATGGGCCACCTCCTTGCCCGTCTAACCTGCACAGTAGTGAAGTCTGAGCATCCCTTCCCACAGACTCAGCTCTCCCGCATTCATGGACTCTTATGGTGACATTGGGCCTGTCAAGATAACCCCAGATAAACACCTATTTTGAAGTCTGCTAATTAGTAACATTAATTCCACCTGCATTCTTAGCAGCCCTTTGCACTTCTGGGCACCCAGAAGGTAATCTTTCACAGGTTTTGGAGAATAAGATGTTGTCTTATGGTCCTTTCCTGTTGGTGTAAGAAAATACCCTGACAGAAGAAACTTAAGGAAAAGGCTCACAATTCAAGGGTACACACAAACACAAACGCGCGTGTGCGCGCGCGCGCACACAGAGAGAGAGAGAAAGAGAGAGAGAGAGAGAGAGAGAGAGAGAGAGAGAGAGAGCTAGAGCTGTATAGGTGTGCACTCTATGGTGTTTCCGCAAAGACAAAATAACAAATTATTTCTTGGTGTAGATCTCTGTTGTTAAGTGACACATGATCATAGTCATCTTTTGCGATGTGTAAATTGACCATCTCAAAGCATAGTGGCTTAAATCAACAACGTCTTAACTATTGACTATTGGGTCCATTGAGTTAACTGCCGGTTTACTGGGGAACAATGCCAGTTTCTGTCCTGTGTGGTAGAGCTGAAATTACTCACATGGCTGTATTCAGATGGGAGCTTAGAAAAATATCCTGTTAGCCTGCACAGTCTCCTTCTTTATCCTCATGTCCCTACTTCATTCAGGAGTTTCTCTTGAATGTCGTTACAATGTGGCAACCAGCTTCAACAAGAACAAGAGAAAGGTTGCAGGCTATGTCCTCATACTGGAACAGTTCCTTTCTTGTGGAAATCAAAACAGACACACGGTTAGCCAGATCTAAGGAAAGAAGGAGAATGGATTGTGTATCTCTGTATAGAGAGGCGTAGGAGATGCTAGCATGAGATCAATTCCAAGTAATGGATGCTTGGAGTGACTGGAGGCTGAGGTATTGCTCGACGAGTTCTAAGTATTGATTATGGACATGGTTGTTCTCAGCCTGCTCAGGAAGACCCTCAGGGAGCCCTTTGCCACTCAAGTCGCTTCACTTCTACCAAGAAAACCCCTGCCAAACTCTCAAGGCAGCCCCAGTAGCTACATTCTGCAGCCCCAGAGCTGGTTAGACCTGAGCCAGCCTGGGGTACAAGTGTGAGACTCTTTCTCAAAAACAAAAAAAGAAAATTATGAATGCATTTATGCATGTATGTTGATCATGTGCCACCAAACAAAGCTGAAGAACATTAATTTAGCCTTTCCCAACTTACTATGCTGCAAACTGGCTAAGTACTTGTGGCCCTGGAGGACCCACCTTGCAGGGCAGTTGAATACAGCTTGCCTGCTAATAAGTTATACAAAGAAACTGTTTCCTATATTGAAGAGTGAAGGGTGACCTCTCTTTTCTCTACAATTTTATGACAGAAGATCAATGAGAGCAAATATAACTGAGAGCTTGATTTTCAGTCTTCCAGGACAAGAGGAGTTCCCCCTTTCCCCTTTCTATCAGATAGCAGCTTTTCTCATGTTGTAACTAATTTATAAAAGGAATTTGTCTAGACTAGGGTTGTGGCTCAATGGCAGAGACTGTGCTTAGCATCTGTGAGGCTGTGGGTTCAATCCCCAGCAACCCCCACCCTCTAAAAGTAGCATATGCCTAGTCTATCACTTAGGGTGCTGGGAAAAATAATGGGCAAATATGGAGATTACAAACAAAAATGCTTGGTATTTTCAAAAACTACTATCTCCAGAGAAAAATGAACCTTAGGCTGGGGATGGGGCTCAGTTGTATCATCTTTGCCTACCCTGCACAGGGCCCTGAGTTCCAGCCCCAACACCACATAGGCTGGGTGTGGTGGCATGCACTGTAATCCAGCACTCCTGACATTTGCAGGTGGAGGCAGAGGGAACTGAAGTTCAGCTACATAGAAAGTACAAAGCTACCCTATTGTATATGGGGTTTTTTTGTCTCAAAAATATTTGATATTGAAAAAGGAAGAAAACAAAAGAACCTCTAATTAAGCTTCAAACACCAGTAGACAGGAAGACACCCTAGATTCTAGGGCCTAGAGTCTATTACATCGTAGCTGTGGGAGTCGTTTCTTTTGGGACAGTGCTTCATGCCAAGGCAGAGCACCCATGAAGGAAGACCTCAGCAAAAGCAGAGTGAGCCTACACATTCTACCTTACCTTCTTCCCTGAAACACACACACACACACACACAAAGAGAGACAGAGAGAGAGAGAGAG
Organism: Rhynchomys soricoides; assembly: GCA_019843965.1. Lineage (NCBI taxonomy): Eukaryota > Metazoa > Chordata > Mammalia > Rodentia > Muridae > Rhynchomys > Rhynchomys soricoides. Next base: position 4,236,561 of record JADRCH010000235.1, read on the forward strand.
AGAGAGAGAGAGAGAGAGAGAGAGAGAGCGAGCCACACTCGGAATGTTCCAGTCACCCATACCTTCCAGGGAGCAGCCACCTGGTCTGCTCTCTGGGCTTCCCAAGGGTCTGGCCTTCCTTACAAGGGGCCCCACTTGCTGCATACTTTGCCTATCCCTTTTGTGCTGTTTGAACAGAATCACTGAGACTGGCAAGAAGAGAGACTATTTTTTCACCCTGGAGGTTAGGAATTCCAAAGCCCAAGGCCAGCATCTGACAAGGGTTTTTTTTTTGCTGGAGATCCCAAGGTAGACAGTTAAAGAGAAGAAGTTTAAGACTGATGGGTGCTTGCTCTTATGTCTCCCTCTTGTGACAATGAACCTACTTCTGTGACAATGATGTTAAGCTAGTCCTGAGGCAGAGCTTCATGACCAGAGCACCTCTTCAAGGTCTCCCTTCTGAAGGCCATGGACTGGAGATTAAGTTTCCAAACATGAAATCTTCAGGATGCATTCATGCAACAGCACTGTGCAGGAAGCCAGCCCCAGAGAACTACATACACACTAGACAGACATAAGCAAAGCTTTCCCGGCTTCATCCCTCTGTAGTTGTCTGAGTTGGGAAATTCGTGACTGTAGACATATACGCTATGGCTGAGTAATTTAAATATGTCTACAACCAATGTCCTATATATGCATGTTTTTCATGGGAAACATGCACATTTGAAAATAAATCAGACAAAATTTACACTAATGTGGAATGTCATCTGCCACAGCACTTAGATCATTCTAGGACATTTTAAACTTAGAAGTCACATGTTGCAAAAAAGGATCCAGGCATGGTGTCTCATGACTGTGTAACCTTAGCACCCAGGAGGCTGAAGCAGGAAAATACCATAACCTCAAGGCCAGCCACGACAATTCACTGAAACCTTGTCTCAAAATGTAAAGAAAGACCTGGAGATGTAGTTCGGTGACAGAGTCCTTGCCGTGTGTGTGTGTGTGTGTGTGTGTGTGTGTGTGTGTGTGTGTGTGTATGTGTGTGTGTGTGTGTGAGAGAGAGAGAGGGGGGACTAAATTCAAAATTAAAAACCAAAGTTTAATGGGTACTACAAAATCCCCAGAATGTCAGACTGAGTCTAGATACCCTACACAGAACTAACACAGCCTCACAACTAGACAATGTTGATTTAGAAGGTTGGGGAAATCACAGTTTATCCCTTGGTTCTCCTGGAGTCTACAGATTTGGGGACATACTTGGAAACAGGGGTCTGTGCAGCCTTCACTCCCTGATGGGAAATAGGACAAGCATCTAGTAACAACTGGGTCCAGATCTAACACACAATGGAATGGAGAGTCAGAGCCCAGGGAGAAGGTCCAAAGAATCCTTTTCTAACAGCAAAGGTCTATTCTCAGTGATGTTCAGCTGAGGCAATACAAGGCCCTAGTGGGAACCACGGACCAGAGGCCAGGACACAGGGGTTTACCCCAAGCTTTGGTTCTGCCACTAACACTTCTTTAGCCTTGAATGACTCAGTTTCTCCAAGGACCACTCAATTTATCTCTGAAAAGAGAGAAGTTCTTCATGGTCGGAAGCTTTCTTTGGCTGATTTGAGACATAGCTGAACATCCATTAGGGTGCAAATACTGGCTTTCTTGCTTGACAGTGCCTAGAGAGTAGGAGTGTGACTGAAATCAGGCCCTGTATTATTGGCTCATGTCTGTACAGTGAGATCCAGGAAAGAAGCATGCTGACTCATGCAGAGAACACACCCTGAAGCTGAAGGGTGTGGACAGTGCTCCAGCACTGCATGCTGCTCCAGGTCACACAGAAAAGTCTGTGGAAGCTGGAACTGAGGATTCTAGTCTCATAGGCAGACAGCTGCCAAGAGAAAATTCAGAGGACCTGAACTAGTGTTCCCTATGTCACCATATTCTACAGTTGAGATAAATAGTCTCTTCTCATCCCCAGGTGTGATAGTTACTTATCTTATAGCTGTGACAAAAACCCCTGGGAAAAGCATCTTAAGAGAGGAAGGGTCTATTTGGACTTAAAGGTCAAGGAGGTGTGGTCCAGAAAGGCAGGAGCTTGAGGCAGGAGCTTACACTGTACTAGAGGACCACCAATGCTAGCTCACGTTGTCCTTTTGATTCAGTCAGAAATTCAATCCCCAGGATGTTACCACTCATACTTGGGGCAAGTCTTCTATCTCATTAGTCAAATCTAGACACTCTTTCTCAGACATGCTCAGAGATTTGTTTCCTAGGAGAATCTAGATCCCATGGAGTTGACCATCTAAACAGCACATCTTGTTTGGACTGCCATAACAAAATAATTTATTTCCAGGGGATTTAAAGCCCTATTCTAGACTCTACAGGTACCCATGCTCACATCCGTGCATAAACACACATGTGCCCATGCACAAACACACTCAATAAAACAATAATTAAAAAAGAAAAGTTGGCACTCCCATTTTGGAAACCCAAACTTCCAAAGGTTGAGGATGTGAAATGTTTTTTTTTTATTATTTTATTTCTGAATTTGTAGATGTTTTAAAAGTGAGGCATGAACACATGATTATAAACATGACAGGAGGGGAGCATGGAGGGAGGTTTCAGAGAGGCATTGTTAAATACCAGGCTACAAGTAACTGAAGAACCATTCTGATGTTCCCTGACTTTTCTCTTGCCCATATGCTTTGTGAGAAGGTGGAAGTCCATAAAAAAGATTGTGAGTTATGTTCGTAGCAGCCATATTTATAATAGCCAGAAGCTGGAATCAACCCAGATGTCCCTCCACAGAGGAATGGATACAGAAAATGTGGTACATTTACACAATGGAATACTACTCAGCTATTAAAAACAATGACTTCATGAAATTTGCAGAAAAATGGATGGATCTTGAAAATATCATCCTGAGTAAGGTAACAGTCACAAAAGAATGAACATGGTATGTACTCACTGTTAAGTGGTTATTAGCCCAAGAGTTCGAAATGCCCAAGAGTCACTTCGCAGCAACAGTAGGGAGGAGTGTGAGGTCCCAGATGGAGGACTTGGAGAAGGGACTGAAGGAGCTGAGGGAGTTTGCATCCCCAGAAAGGCAGCAACAGTGGCAACTGGCCTGACCCCCTGATACTCCTGGAGATAGATCCACCAACCAAAGAATACACATGGAGTGACCCATGGTGCTGTCCACATATGTGGCAGAGGAGGGTCTTGTTATCCATCAGGGGGAGGAGCGGCCCTTGGGCCTGAGGGTATTGGATCCCTCAGTATAGGAGAATGCCGAGAAGGAAAGAGGAGAGTGGGTGAGTGGGTGGGTGAGGGAATACCCCGATAGAGGCAGGGGAGGGGGGAGGGAATAGGGAGGTTCCAAAGGGGAGATCTGGAAAGGGGAAAACATTTGAAATGTAAATAAAGTGGAAAAAAAAGAATTGTTGATGACTAGACATGCATTCTAAGGATTTAAGGTAGATATGACTGATTTTTATATAAAAGTTTAGATTTGTTACTTTTATAAGATTTTTGTAAGATTACTTTTGAACATAAATAATAAAATAATTACTCCTTTCTTTGTAAAAAAAAAAAAAGATTTTGAGGTTTCATTATACATGGCCTTCTTTCAAAGCAAGCAGTATCTAAAACACAATATCCTGAATTAGACATAGATTAATTACAAAGGAAGGAGGAACCGAAGAGGGTCAATATTTATTGAGTATCGTCTGTTTGCCAAGAACTATACTGGGTTCTTTATACACATGAATTAACCTTTGCAGTGAGTTAACCTTTATGGTGACATTAACCCTAAAGTATCCCTCAGAATGACTTCCTTATAGAGATGAATGTACTGAGGCTTAGAGAGATTAAGCCAATTGTCAATTATCACAGTTACCACAAGGCAGAACCAGGCCTACCTAGGACTCAGGTCTTACAGCAATGTTCTCTCTCTCTCTCTCTCTCTCTCTCTCTCTCTCTCTCTCTCTGTGTGTGTGTGTGTGTGTGTGGTATGCATATACTAAACAGTGAACAAAAGATCTTGAATATATTGGAAAATTGTTTGACTGATGGACTGTACTTCCTTCCTGTCTCTCTGTCCTATAACACTTGGAATAGAAATCAGGGTGGTAGAAGCCTGTAGCCTTGAGGAAGTATGTTAAAATCAGATTTTTTCTATGAAGTAATGTACAAGCAGAATAAAATATGAATGGGTCCTCTCTATGCTCTGTTCAGAATCTATGTTGACCATTAATGAAGTACATACAGCAGCTGTGACGGTGGTAACTAGACTGTGCTCACAGGAAGAACCATAAGGATGGGGACACACTAGGAGCCCAGAGGGAGGTTTCCCAAGATGGACTCTTTGTGAAAGCTCATATGAAGCCAGGGACCAATGGACTGAGAGCACCAGAAAGCCAGTCCAGTACTGGCTGAGTAGAGGGCAACTGGGAGGAAGACAGTATCTTCCCAGAGAAAAGTGAGTCTCATACAGCAAAGGATGCCAGGGCCACAGGTTGCTGAGATATGCTTTGTAAGATAGTCAAGGGGTTGGGGGTACAGCTCAGTCAGCAAAGTGACTGGCTCTTAAGCATAAAGATCCGAATTCTAACCCCAGAAGCCACCTAAAAATGCTGAGTAAGATTGTGCACATTTTTAAGCCCTCTATTGCAGAGGCAGAGATAGGTAGACAATTACCTGTGGCAAGCCAGCCTAGCTACTTAGAAAATGGATGACACCTGAGGAATGACAGCCAGAGTTTACCTCTGACCTCCTCATACACATGCACATACGTACACAAGTGCAGCATGTGGGGACACACACACACACACACACACACACACACACACACAAGTCCCACAATTCCACTACAACTAAAATCAAGTCCTGGCTCCTCCCCTCCTTATTCTGGAAATGACTCTCCTGTTAAACAGTTGAGATCCATTTCAATGAATATGGGATACAAATGAATATGTCTAAATTAATAGCTCACCAATCTGCATTGTCAGAAAAAGTGAGTTTTCTAGGGAATTGACACTTATAATTTTTAAGCATTAAACTTTTGAAAAGTTTAGTCATTTTCATGGAAACTGTATTAAGTGAATCCCTGTCTGCTCAGCCTCATTAAACAGAATACATTGAGCATCATTTAACCAGTGCCAGATGACTATGAGTCCGTGCTGTGAACATCAGCCAGTAGCATAATATACCTGGGAAATATACAGGGCTTATTTGTATCCCTGCGGCCATCTTTCTTGCACTCAGGAGTGGGAAACACCCAGCCTTCCAGCATCTCTGAGGTGGCTTGTACCGTAGTTCTAACAGATTACATAAAACATCTGCACTGCTTTCTGCTTATAACATAGTTCTCCTAACAAAACAGATGACCATAACTTTTGCATGAAATGACAGCTGCTATGGAAATAAAATTCGCTAGCTTCTAAAACTGTCTCTGTCTGGATCTGTAGTTCTCTGTCACCAAGTTAAAATACAATGGTTGAGAAGGAACCCTGGGCTTATGCCCTAAATCAATCACTTGGACTCTGACAGGGAGTTTCCTTGGAATCTAGATGGCTTTTTTATTCGTGTTCACCTGCATCACAGCTGGATGCTTCATCCACACTTGTGATCTTCACAGTCTGACTGTGGGGTGGACAGGATAGTGTTTCCTTCACCAGGTTTGTCCTTCATTTCCTAGGATGATGTCACTCGGCACGCTGGTCCCATCCTATTATTTCAGAATTATTTGTCTTACAGAGAAGACACAGAAAGGTGGACTATTCTGTTTGAATAGCTTGTCCTTTACCAAAATCCAGAGTACAGCATCTTGTGATTAGAAACACGAGCATTTCTCGATGCCCCGTGACTCAGTAGGAAATACTCCTAAGCTGGGTCGGTTCAGCCAGTGCTCACCCCACCCACACCCACACTCACCCGCCTCGTTTTTATGTGGTCACAGCTGAAAGAGCTTGGCCTTCTCTTCATGTTTTCTCCCAGCATCCAGCAAACAAGCAAGCTTGTGGCAAAAGTTGCCATGAGAAAGTGAATCACATTGTGAAACAGCATTAAAACTTCTACTTGGGCTGGCAAGATGGCTTGGTGAATAAAAGCACTGGCTGCCAAGCCTGAAGACCTGAGTTCAGTTCCCAGGATCCACATGGTGGAAGGAGATAACCAACTCTGACTAGTTGTCCCCTGACTTCCATATACAAGCTGTGTCACACGTGTGCACTTAAGTAAATACATACATTTTTAATCATTCAAAGCTTCTGCCTGTGTCATGTTTGTTAATGTTCCCACATCCAAAGCCAGTGATATCATCAAAGGCAAATGTAAGGGAGAAATAAGCTTCTGTATTTCAATGAGAAAGTCTACAGAGTCAGCACAAAGGGCATGCATACAAGATAGGACTGTCTTAGGACTCTCTAGAGGATCAGAACCAATCAAAGGGGGTGTGTTATATTGAGTGGGTGGTTCAATGGTGGCTGCACACTGGAGAGCCTGAGAACCCCTAGATGTTTAGTCTACCAGCCTGAATGGTCAGTGGTCCCAATCTAGAACTGATAGTGTAGAGAGTTCTGGAGAGCTGCTGGTCTTCAATCCACCTTCAGAAGGTCCAAGAATCTGAGTTCTAGTGTCAGCAAAGGATGACAGCAGAAGCAGCAGCAGCAGCAAAAGAGATGCATGCACCAGCAAGAAGTGAAAGCAGGCAGGCAAAGCCAGCACTCATTTCCCTTGGAAGTCTTCACATTTGGGCTGCCACCTGAAGGTGATACCTTTTCTAGAGTAGTGTTTTCCCTCTGTTAATTCTTCCAAGAAATATCCTCACAAGCCTGCACACTGAGAGGTGTGTCTGCTATCTGCAATAGTTAATGCTATCCACAATCAATCTGACACAGAGATTAACCATCACATATTTTGCAACCAACCACATCCAGGGAGGTGCATCACCTCTCAGAGTGGGTACAATCAGGAAACTGGGTGCTTATCTCATTTAATCCATGAAGATAAAGCTTATTTTCCCAACAGAGCTCTGGTGATGGGGAGGGCAGGAAAAATGGTGGCTTGAAGCAAAGCATCTCTACGCTGGATTCACTTAATAACTCTGTTTTGTTTGTTTGTTTTTGAGGTTAAGAGTTGCTTTATTCAAAAAATGAAGATGACTGCATGCTATCTTGAGCAAGGAATCCGAAGAGTCCTCTTTTGGTGTCCTTGAACATGGTCTCCATTTCTATGCACCTTGTTCTTCCTTGGACCCACTTCTCAGCAGCGAGGATTCTCTGCTTTTCCACATGCAGTCTCTGACAACCTCTCATGTAGCTCCTTCTGGAACAGATTTTCCTCTTCCACCGAAGCCAGCCCCAGTACGTCCACCTTTTTGGGCTCTAGGGCTGAGACATGAACTTTGCAGCTCTTACAAGCTGATTTCTGTAACCACCACCCTAGTTAACTTATCCTTAGTATGAAAGGTATCTTTTCAGGCACTGGCAGGAACCGGAAGCTTTGCCCTGTGATTGTTACCCAAGCACTCATGCACTCATGCACGCACATATGCAAGAACGCACGCATACGTGCGCAAACACACAGGCACACATGCACACGCAAGCACACATGCACACGCACACGCACGCACGCACGCACACAGGTCTACTTGTGTTCTCATCTCCTGAACCTCACTTCTTACAGTTTCCTGTACATATCAATATTTGGTTCTATTGTCCATTCACTGCTTGGACTGTTATCCTTCAGAATTCTGTTCTTGCTTCTGGGACGAAATGTGAGACTCCAGACTCCTTTGACTTTCCTTTCGCACATTATCTCCACAAACACATCTCTTCCAAACCTCGAGCCTTAGTTAGGGGTTCTATTGCTGTAAAAAAACAAAACAACACAAAAAACCCAAAACAAACAACAAACAAGCAACAACAACAACAACAACAGAAAACACCATGACCAAAAGCAGCTGTAGTCCATCATCCAGGGAAGTCAGGGCAGGACTTAAGGCAAGAACTAAGGCAGAAACCATGATGCAGTGCTGCTTATTGGCTTGCTCTCTCTGACTGGCCGACCCTGCTTTCTTACAGCACCTGAGACCACCAGGAATAGCACCACCCCACAGTGAGCTGAATCCTCCCATATTAATCATCAATCAGGAGAATGTTCCACAAGTTTACCAATCTGGTAGGGATATTTTCTTAATTGCTGTTCCCTCTTTCAAAATGACTTTTCATATGGGTCAAAGTTGACATAAAAACTAGTCAGCACAGCTCACAATAAGCTTCTGGAAAATGATTTCACAGTTGAATCCCTGGTTCCTATATTTGTTCTCAGAGTTTGACTCCAGTTGTCAAATGGCCCAAGTGAATATTTCTACCCAAATATCTAATCTAGAGTTCTAATGAAAACCACATTGAATACATACTGAGAAGATAGTGGCAGGACTGTATGACTGTGTGCTGTTCTCAGAGTCTTTATGTCACATTTTCTTTCAAATGAAAGACAGTAGGGAGGTGGAGGAAGACAGTGTAGGGTTAACATTTGCTAAATGCAAGCTTGACACAGTCTCTTAGCTTAGAGAATAAATATCTCTTAGAACTGCTTTCAAAGAACGTATACAGGACCAATCAGATCAGATGTTCACACAGAATCTGTAGGGCTAGAGTGAGAGAGGGAGAGAAAGAGAGAGAGAGAGAGAGAGAGAGAGAGAGAGAGAGAGAGATGACCTTGCAGTGACACCCAAGGAGATTAGGTATGTACATGCCTAGTTAACCTCGTGCAGTGACACCCAGAAAGACAAGACAAGGTTTGTACATGCCTATCAGCCTAGGGCAGGGTGCAGCAACAGCCAAGGAGTTGAGGTATGTGTGTGACTGTTGTAATGTATTAGGAAATGTCTGGAAGACTCAAATGGCTTTAGTAAGGGCATCCTGGGTTAACAAACAGAAACACTCTTTCCCCAACAGTCCGAGAAATGAGGTGTGCAAAGATGACTCAGTGTTTGAGAATACTTACTACTCTTGCAAGAGAATTCAGGACTGGTTTTCAGCACCTACACCAGGTGCCTCACAACTGCCTAATAATGCCAGTTCCAAAGGATCCAGTGCTCTCTGGTCACTATGGGCACACACATATACATAAATAAAATTAATAGATCTTAAGAGAAAAAGTTCCAATAAATGAGTTACAAAATAAAATTATGACTCTCTTTTTCTCACCCTGGTCACAGAGCCTAGAGGCTCCTAGAACTCAGAGTTAAGCACCCAGAACATTTATTGTTTCAAGAGCAAATTTCTTCCATTGAAAGTGACAGTTCTGTGAGTACACTTCATTCAGTAAAAATGATAAGTGATCATGAGAGAATTTCCCAAACTGTGTGCTTACAGCCAAACATAGTAGCCCAGCTTAAGTCTTCTGAGGGACTCTGGATAGCATGATCAATCAGCTTATTGGGCTTGACTTGGGCTAATTCTGAGCACAGCCTGAGAGGGTGGTGATGCCTTAGTTCCCTTTCCTTTCAGGATGAGGATTTTTTTCAGAACACAGGACCTCGGGCATGCTAGGCAAGGGTTCTACCACTGAGTGCGGACTCGGCTTTCATGGCATGCATGGGCCTATCAAGGTTTTCTAGGGTAATTTTCACCATTGTATCTGAGACTTTCCTTAAACATACAGAGTAAATCTCCCTTTGCTCAGTTGTATTTTCACATTGATAATGTACACAGAGGGTCCCAGACCTCAGCATGGAATACGATGTGACTGAACACAAGCTGATGAGAATGAGCAAAGCCCCATTCTCTAAGAAGCAACCTATTATCTTGCCATATGGCCAGATTCTATTAGTTTATCTTTTTAATTTTAGTAGGGTTGGATAGGAATACCTGCCTGATACTGATTCTTCTTTGCTTTTTCCCCCCAGTCTGTTCATATTGTTGTAAATCCTCTTATGAAGCAGCCAGACCTCTTCTCCCTGATGGTGTTGTCTAGGGGCTCATCCTAGAAGACTGCCATTTAAGAACTCCGTGTTGAATGTGAGCTCTCCTGTGTTGTTTGTGGCTCTTACTGCCATGCCCTTCTTATTGTCAGGATCTGTAAGTGCCACTGTTAGTGAATTTGGCTAGCAGCATTTGAAGCAGATGAGATTTTAGCTCACGCCTTGATAACTGCATTGGCTCAGTCTAAGAGAAAGCCTTATTTTCATTAGAGGGAGCAGACATGCTGAGGAAGAAGGTGCTATTTTTACATAGGGTCTTTTTTTTTCTACTGAAACCACATGATAACACTGTGCTGTTAAAATGATCTCCAGCATGCTGAGTTAGCTGAAGAAACAATATGCATGTTGCCAAAATCAAGGCAGTACTATTCTGAGCCTCCTCTGCTCCAACCTCTAGCTCTCCTTGGTGGTCATGAAGAGGAGACCAGAGCAGAGCTAGTAAGGAAGAATATGTCACAGACAGAATGGAGGGCACCTACAACCACCAGCAGGAGATTATATACATTTTGACTATTTGATTATTGACTGCCCGTCATCATTGATATAAGAAGTTTTTTTTAATTGGATATTTTCATATTGCTGATATTTGTTGAGAACTCAATTTATCACACACAGTGTGATTCTCTATCATCTATCTATCTATCTATCTATCTATCTATCACTATGTAGAACAGGCTTTTCTCTAAATTACAAAGATCTGCCTGCCTCTGACTCCTGAACGCTGGGATTAAAGGCATGCACCACCATGCCTTGCCTTAGCTATAGTTTTTAAGTAGGAAGTATAAAACTGAACTCAGGCTAACTTTAGAACTTTACTAATAGAGGAAGTTTAAGTAAATGCCCTCCTGGTTTTCTTTTTCTTAAAGCTATTGTTACATTTATATTGTTGTTATTATAAATGTCATGATTGAATATATATGACAGGAACCCCACTAAGCAATCTATAAAGCCTTTGTTGGTCCCCACAGTGGTTTCATCCGGAAACTCTTATCTCAATTTGCGGAAGACAGGAAGTCAGGATCCTCTAAGAATAAAGTGACTGGAGATTCAAGCTTACATAGGGCTGTCCAGCGGTAAGGCCTCTCTGGTTCTCACCATGTCAAACTGCAGCTCTGTGTTAGTACAATATCTGGCCCACCACCATGCATGGCTCAGCCTTCGTTCTCACTGCCATTCCATCTCCAAAATTCAAAAAGTACCAACAAGAGCAAGTTAAGACAAACAAACAACAGAAAGACAAAGGTCTTCTCTCTTCGTGGTTTTCAATCCCTGCATGCAAAGCATCAGGGGTTTCGTTTCTCTTGCTCTCAAGTACAGGAGACTTTCCCTCACTACACACCAGAATTTGAGTCAAGTACCTGTTCACAGACAGGCTTGTACTTGACAGAGAAAATAATTGGAGTGCCTGTCGAGCAGACAGATGCTCACGTAGAGGATGGCTTATTGCTTCTCGGCCCTGTCTCGATAGCAAAATTGCTTTTGTGGCCTCCATATTCCCCAGGATCTTGTACAGATTCAGGGTTTGCAGTAAGGAGAACACCACAGCTGCCAGGCTCAGGTAGCCAAAGCTTGTAAACACACAAAGGCCACTCAGAAATGTGACAAAGTGGGTAAGAAGAGATCAAGAATACAATGCCCTAGATTTGGAAGGAAATTAAGGGAATCTGTAGAAAGAGAAAACAAATGATTTGGGAAGGTTCTTCGTAAGAAATAAAGAGGTATGGAAAAGAATTTTAAAGACATGTATCAAGTATTATTAATGCAATCTCAGCTCCACTCATTTTTTCTAAAAACTTTATAGAGATGCTAACTAGTTAATTACTCATTAATATTCAATGCTTTTTATAGACTACACTGTTTCCTTGATAAGATTCAGCCACCAGACTAATAAACCCCATGAAGGTTATACTCTGAGGATGACTGACATATGAAAATGTACACAATCATACCACACAGTCTTCAAAACAACCAGAGAGATCCTGCCTCAAACAAGAAAGAAGGGAAGTGAGAACTGACTTCCAAATATTGTCCTCTGACCTCTGTACTCACGCCATAGCACAAACACTGCCACACACACAGATGAAAAGATTTTTAAAATAAATAATGTTTCAAATAAATAATTGCAATTGCATTTTTTATCTGTTCCTTTGGTTCTGCACAATTAATTCTGAGCCAGTTGGGCCAAGGATCAGCCATCAGATTTCAGAAAGTTATCAACTTCCAAGCTGAAGGAGACAAAAATATTCCAAGACCTGGAAGCCTTGACTTAGTCTCTTAGTACAGCCTAGATGTTGTCTAAGGTCATTGGTTTAGAAGCTCATATTTAGAGGTTGCGTCCATTCCTTTAAGTATTAGTTGTTAAGAGTACCCAGAATCCAGGTTGTGGTAATGGACACCTTTTATCCCAGCACTTGGGAGGCAGAGACAGGTGGATCTCTGAATTCAAGGCCAGTCTGGTCTATGTAGTGAGTACCAGGCCAACCTAATCTACATAATGAGAATCATCTCAAACAAAAGCAAAGAGTTCCAACACCATCCTCTCATGAGTCTCTGAGACTCCTGTTGAAAGTATGGTATCTGGCTTAGATCTCCCAGCAGAACCTCTGGGAGGGGAGAGGCAGGGATCTCTACAATCCAGTACATTGAAGGCGGAACACAGGGCAGAGTTGGCAAATGCATGGCTGCCTGTGTGTGTTTCTCCACTCTTTCCCTTGAGGGTGAGAACACATGATGAACAGAAAGAGTGATATATTATTTAGGACTTGACTTTCTCCAATGTCAACAACCTCTGAATCATGTCTATTACTAATGCTTTACTACACAAACGTATCCTAGACAGGATGGATCATCTTACTGGACAGCTCCTCCCACATACCTCTTAACTACACAGGTGTTTGTTTGTTTGTTTGTTTTTTGTTTTTTTGTATTTTTAACATATTAAACTACTCAACAAACTTCCTCATCCTTAATAACCCCTTCACCCTAAGGTCAAAGAGCAAATCCTTTTAATGTGCCAGGGATTCTCAGGGAATCCTCAAGGTGTACTTAGTCTAGAGGCTTTTAAATCTTAATGTAGAGCCTGATCTTAGAATACTTAGAATGCAGAAAGAACAGACAAAACCAGAAGTTAGGTGGTGTGGCGGGAAATATTAAAAAAGAAAGCTGGCATGTTCCTGCTCTAGTGCCGGTAACCAGTAGGCCACAGAGCTCATGCCAGGCCACAGGGCTTCTGAGTGTCTCACTCGGTGGTCCCTCTGCCCGCCATCTCTCTGTGAGAGGGGAGTGAGTTCCTCTTACTACCACACAATACCCCATGCATCCCAGTATCAGCCATCTCAACATCCAATTACCCCATAGAATTAAAACTCTTAAGCACATATTTAACCAATCAGAATTATATATCAATAAAAACACAATTTACAAGATGCCAATACAATAATTTCAGAGCCAATTGATATTGATAAAATCTGCCCACCTAGATTAGACAAATTATCCCAAAATTCTAAAATTTATGATATCATAACTACTGGTGGTGCAATACCAGTTCACATCCACTGCCATCTTCTTCCTCCTCTTCCCCAAGATGCTTTCTTCTGTGCAACTTTTAGCTCTGCCTCCCTGTTCCCTGTCCAATCACAGGGATCCTATTGCCCTAATGTCATTGGACAGGGAAAATCCTGCAACAGTTAGGTTAGGTCAAATCACAAGTGCCTGAGAAAAAAGGCCATCACGTGTCTGTTAAAGCAACAAAACTACATTTCCATAAGTGCAAAAGTGAAATTATTTTATTTTTATATATTTAAGTGTGTGTGCACGTGTGTGTGTGAAAATGTATGTGGAAGTGTCCTCAAAGGCCAGGAAGAGGGCATCAGATCCTCTGGAGCAAGGGTTCCAGGAAGTTATGAGTTGACTAATATGGGGCTGGGAGCAGAGCTTCAGTCCTCCAAGGGAGCAGAAAGTACTCTTAACCACTGAGCTATCTCTTCAGCCTCAGTAAAACAATTCCAAAGACTCTTAGACACTTAGGAGGTCAAAGATTTACTCTTTTCAAGCATGGACATAACGAAACCAATAGAGAAGAGAAAATTCTTTTGGTGCAATACTAGTCTCACTAGGTGAGCATGGCACTAGGTGGCTCCTGTGTGCTGTCCCTGGCTGAAAGAGTTGGGGATTTTTAAAGAGGGAAAGTCAAATTTTGTTTTGCTATTAATTCAATATTTGACAGTACAGGATGCAAATTCTTCTCTTTTTTGTCATCTTTGAATAAGATCATGAAAGCTACCAAAATGTCAACATATTTTATTGTTTTGTTTTGAAAAGCAAAGACAAAAATGCTCTATATTTTGCAAACAGTCTACAGTTTTCCATGCCCACTTATGTTTTGTCTTTCCTGTCAGTTTCATTTTCTGAAACAGCATTTTCTTTTACAACAAACTTGTGGGTTTTTTTTTTTTTTTCTTGAAAACAACAACTCTGGAGGATGGAAAACCACTCAGTGGTTAAGGGCACTTGCTATTCCTGCAAAAGATCCCAGTTCAGTTCCCAGCACCCATATGGCAGCTCACAACCACCTGTAACTCCAGTTCCAGGAGATGTGACACCCTCTTCTGACTTCTGTGGGCACTGCACACAGATGGCATACACTCATATGCAGACGTGCACACATACACGCCAATTTTTTAAGTTTTAAAATAGATTTTTAAAAACCTATCTTTCCTTTATTTTGACTGTGTACTTCTCTTCACTCCATGTGCACTTCTGTGTTGTTGTCCTTCTTTGGTCTTAATTACTTACTCACAATAAGCATAGTTGTATCTTTTTCTGTCTGAGTGCTTGATGGTAGGGATTGGATGTCTTCGATATCCTAGACAAGTAGGATCACTGGTCTACCTCTGCAGCCCAGGTAAGCATAGCTTTAAGCAAATTTAGTTAGAGTTTTATTGCTGTGAAGAAACACCGTGACCATGACAACTCTTATAAAGGAACACATTTAATTGGAACTGGGTTACAGTCCATTATCATCATCATGGCAGAAAGCATGGTAACACTTAGGCACACAAGATGCTGGAGAAGTACCTGAGAGTTCTACATCTAGATCCACTAGCAGCAGGAAGAGAGTGTGGTTTGGTTTGAGCTTCTGAGACCTTAAAGCCCACCCCCAATGACAGACTCCTTCAACAAGGCCACACCTCTTAATAGTGCCACTCCCTATGAGCCCATGGGGCCATATTTTCATTCAAACTACAACATTTACCAACCTCTCTTTTGCAGAGGAACCTAGATGAGTGGTTAATAACTGAGCATTATATATAGGCAAAAGTGAATATGTTTCAGAATGTGTCCAAAGAATGGCACTATAGCACAGTACAGCAAAAAAAATCTGTTTACATGTTTATAATTATGTTTAGTGTTTTGTATTCTGTTGAAAATTATCTAGGATTGCAAAGAGCTCCCATTACTTGCATGAATATTAGTCCAAGACTTTACATGAACCTGAGGATATTAGAAATTATGATTCTATTAATATACCACAGAGAATGATTATTGATACTAAAAGATAATCAGTGCTTTTTTAAATTTTTATTCTCCATATATGGGTTTTGCCTGTTTGTTTGTCAATGAACCATATGTGTGTCTGGTACCCACAGGGACCAGAATAGAACGTTGGATCCGCTGGAGCTAGAGTTTCAGTTGTGAGCTGCCATGTGGTGCTGGGAACTGCACCCAAGCCCTCTGGAAGAGCAGCCAGCATTCTTAACCAGTGAACCATTGCTACAGTGCAAATTGTCAAAACTGTGATTTAGTTTAATTAGTAACACAATGTTGTTATTGTTGTTATTTTTGTAGCTCTGGAAAACCAGGAGCTTGTGTATACCACACAAATGCTACACTACTGACTTCTTCTCCAACTCTAGACAAAATTTATGTGTCTCATATTTCTTACCATTAAGTAATAATGTTAGCTTATATCACAAATAACTCAGTGTGCAAAACGAGAACATTCAGAAAGTTAACAAAAATATTCTGAAAAGCAAAATGTACAAATGCATTTTATTTAACACACTAAAATTCAACCTTCTGTCTTAAACCCGAAGTATAAACTAGACTGATCTATCCAAAGATTTCCTATGAATACATCAAACAGATTTAGATTATCATATAAAAATTCGTGTGTAAGCACTTTCTGAAATAATTTTTACTAAGACTGTGTTTATTGTATTTAGCTAATTTTACAGCAATTCTAGAGCTATGGGTTTATACAAACATTTATTACTGTCCATAGATCAGCTAGAACAAAATTTCTTTAACTTAAAAGATCTCATTGTGCTTCACTAATCTCTCCATGTAAGTCAACAGGGCACACACAGTGAACAGTAGACACATTTCTCAGTTGCAGAGGACTGACTGGCTTCAGAACAGCAACCTCAGCTCCAGGTCAGCAGTAAGCATGGAGACAAAGAACCGGATATTCCAGTTCCCAAAGGGCTGTTTTGCTTTCTAGTGGATATAAAATGTTTTCCTAATTGATTGGATCTTGCGAGTGGACGAATAGACAAATAAAAAGATGGACAAACTGGATTAGCTCTCATCTCTGTCCAGGTAGAGAACAGAGGCAAGCCCTGTGGATCACCTTACACATTATCATATCATGAAACCAAGGTTCCCATAACTCAGGCACTGTGCACAGCAGAAGGATATGAGAACACAAGGCCATCTCTTAGCCAGGGATTCAATTCGAGACCTGCACAGCAGTCCTGAACTTTAAAATGCTCTTGTGTGTGACCACTAATTTTACAATCTTTAGATTGGTACAGCCAATTTGAAGGAAAAGTGTGGACTCACTAGGGCCTGGACCCAGCAGCCAAAAGAGACTCTTTGTGACAAAATAATGTTCCACCCTAATCTGTAGCACTTGCTACTTTCTGCTGTGTAAACTCCTCCACAATGGTTACTTTCCATCTGTCAACACATTGTCCTGGGTACAGTATTAATAGCACCAGGATCAGACTCCATCTGAAGATGTCAGCAGACCTCCCAGAGTGGCCCTAGACCTCAGCGCTTTCACAGACGGCTGTCTGTTTCCCTACAGCTTCTAACCGCAAGACTTAGCCTTACTCTGTGTAAGTTCACAGAACAAAGCTACTCATTGAGCCAATGAATGTTCAGTGCCAAATGTAACTATCTTGGGACTAAAGAGCTAGTGTCACCCACCTTACAGATAAAAAAAAAACCTGACTCTCCTGCTTTAATCCCAGGAGGCAGAGGCAGGTGGATCTCAGAGTTCAAGGTCAGCCTGGTCTACAGAGTGAGTTTCAGGGCAGCCCGTGCTACTCAGAGAAACCCTGTCTCAAAACAAAACAAAAACAAGTGAAAAGAAAAGAAAGGAAAAGAAAAGAAAAGAAAAATCTGAATCTCAAAGAGTCTAATGACTTCACTGCTTCTGAAACCAAAGATAAAACTTAAATATTTTTACAACACATGCCCTCTGAGTCTTTGTTACTTAATTGTGTTGCTAACTAATCTAACATTAAAAAAATGATTTTGTCATATACACATGTGTGCAGGTACATACAAGTTAAATGTCAGGTGTTCTCTGTCAATATCTGCCTTACTCTCTAGAAACAAGACCTCTCATTTAACCCGGAGCTAGGCTAGCATCCAGCGAGCTCCAGTGATTGCTGGTTTACCCATTCTCTGCCCTCTGCAGCTCTGAAGGCCCATATTTTTTATGTGGGTGTTGGGGATTTGAACACAGGTCCTCACACTTGCAGAGCAAGCACTCTCACCCACTGAGCCATCTCCCCACCCCAGACACGTTTTTAAGCCCTCTTGTCTTAGTTGCCCTCTTCTGGTAGAAGAGAAACCAGGTACCCTGGAGCTAGTCTGCAGATGCTGAGTGTAGAGTCTACACTGCAAACAATCGATATATTAATTTTTTAGCCATTTGAACAACTGCTTTACTTTTGAAAAGTTAAAAGGATAATTTCAGAGAAATGCAGAAAGAAGCAGACATTTAATAAATTGGACAAGGAGCACAGCTCATTGGAGGGCACTTGCCTAGAATGTGAAGAATGGGGTTTGATTCCTAGCATCACATACAGAAGGCATTGGTTTTAAAACACTTGAGGAACTAGGGTTTATATGGACTGCCAAGAAAAACAAAACACAATCTTTACAGGGCATTAAAGCTACCTTTTTTGGTTTTTTTTTTGTTTTTTTTGTTTTTTTTTTTTTGTTTTTTGACACAGGGTTTCTCTGTATAGCCCTGGCTGTCCTGGAACTCACTCTGTAGACCAGGCTGGCCTCGAACTCAGAAATCCGCAAGCCTCTGCCTCCCAAGTGAGCCACCACTGCCCAGCTAAAGCTATCTTTTTGGTAGTGGGTTCTTTGTTTGTTTTTTGCTACCTTTTCGCCAAATCTTGGCACAGATCTTCCTGTCCCTGAGCTCTAACCAATAACTAATCCTAAAGTCAAACAGGACTCACCCTCCTATAAACTAAATGCTCCCTAGGAAACCTTACACAATACCCCAGTGCAACCTTGAAAAGACACACAGTTAACTCCTCTGCTTTATCTTCAAATATCAGCGCGGTCCTTGGTATCTTTTAAACTATGAACTGTTGTCTCCCCATTGTTTCCCCAGCCTTCAGAACCACTAAAGGAAAGCAAGATAGACGCTACATTTATCTCTACAGCCTTTCTTTCTCTCCCTCTTCCTCTCCCTCCTCCCTTCTGCTCTTTGCCTTCCACCGCTGCCCTTCTCCCACAGCCACCCACACACCCCATGCCTCAGGTCTCCTGTATTCCAAGCTGTTCTGCTCCTTGGCCTCAAACACACTATGTACCTGAAGACAAGCTCGATCTTCTGCTCCTTAACTCCACTTCAAGGGTCACCATCACCGCCGCCATTTTTTGCAGTGCTGAAGATCCAGCCTGGGGCTTTGTGCTTGGTACACAAGCACTCTACCCCTTGAGCCACATTCCCAGCCCTTGAGTTCTTTCTGTAAGTCCAGTTTATTTTTCTTTCCAGCACAAGATGGATTTCTCTATACCCATAATCAGTAACGCTCGATTGAGAAACCTCCTGAGTAGCGAGGTGGCTGGCAAGCAACAATTACTCACTAGAGGTCTGGGTTAAGAGACAGGCAAACCAGACAGCTGGCTGAACAATAAAGGAGAAAGGAACAACAAAATGTCACCCAAACCTGTTGTAACATGGGCCAGATAATACACTTCCGGCCATCATACCCAACAGAATCAAGGATTATATGAACGAGTTTTGCCAAGTGGAAACAGAAAATGCTTTTAAGGAGAAAAAAATAAAGGACTCCCCATCCGTGCCATGGCTTCTTGCTGAGTGTTCTCAGGAGACAAACAAAACCCTAAACAGACCTCAATGGCCAAGAGCTACATTTTAAACCTTAATTCTTGTCCCTGGAGCCCGAAGACATGCTCATCTGAAATTCCAAAGCTCAGTAAGCAATCCAGGGCTGTTTACCAAGAACAGTAGTTTATTTAGTTACTTAAACCATAAACCCTTCACCAGCCTGTCGTTTCCCCATCAGAAAACCATAAAATAAACCAAAAAGATTATCACAAATCATGATGAAAAGTCCGGTATCACTATGGTAGTCTTACAGATAATCCATGAGGGTCACCTCGGTTCTTACTTATGCCCAAGTGAGCTGAGCTCTCCATTAAGGAGTGACACAAGGACTGGAAACATTTTCAAAACATTAAAACTTTATGTTTATGTTACCACATGTAATAAAACCCTTATTTTAGCATAAAGAATTACAGACATTTTATTAGCAGAAAAAAATAATTTTCCCAACTCTTGTCAGATACGTGTTTAAGACATACTAAAGGCATATGGGTTCGTATTGTTGCCAAATTCTGAGCCACATCAACTCTGGCTCCAGTGACTGGTTCTAACATCTGGAACCATGCAAAAATAAGTAGACCAGTTACCATATGGCTGATCTTCAGATCCCCCTGCAGGCATCTTGTCTCTGCTGAAATGAGCATATCCTCACTGAGAACAGCTTCAATGTCTGTTACCTTCTTGTGAGGGTAGTCCAGCTTACTAGTGTGTCTGAGTGTGATTCCCAGCACCAAATGGAACCTAAGAAATGTCTGGGGCTGGGAAATGGTTCAAATGATAAGAACCTGTGGTGGTTAGAATAGGTATGGCCCCCATAGATTCATGCCTTTGAAATCTTAGCCCATAGGGAGTAGCACTATTAGGAGGCATGACAACCTTGTTGGAGTGGGTGTGGCCTTGTCAAAAGAAATGTCACCTGGGGGGGGAGGCTTTGAAGTCTCACATAAGCTCAAGCTACACCCAGTGTAGAATATAGTCTTTTCCTGGCTGCTTTCAGAAGAGAGCCTCCTCCTGGCTGCCTGTGAAAGACAGTCCTTCCTGCTCCAAATGGATTAAGATGTAGAACTTCCGGCTCCTCCAGCATCTTGTTTACCTGCACACTACCATGCTTCCCATCATGACAATAATGGACTAAACCTCTGAAACTGCAAGCCAGCTCCAATTTCATTTATGAGAGTTGCCTTGGTCATGGTGTCTCTTCACAGCAATGAAGCCCTAAGACAGAACCCTTGCTGTACAAGCATGAGCTTTCAGCCCCTATGCAGAGAGCGAGGCTTGGCTCACTTATGCTTGTGACCCCAGTACTGAGGGGGTTGGAGACAGGAGGATTTGGGGGTTTGTTGGCAGCCATCGGTGAAAGGTCCTTCCTCAAGGGAAACAGCAAAGGGGTAGAATGGGGCACCTGATGTTCTCCTCTGGCCTTGTGTGAATCTCTGGGCTCCATATGCTCATACACATATGCATACATATACACACATAGCCCATAGGCATACTCATATACACAGAAGGAGAAGGAGGAGATGGGAGGGAGGAAGAAGGGATGGAAGAGGAGGGAAGAGAGGAAGGAGGAAGAGAAATGGAGAGAAGGAGGGAAAGAAATGTCTGATACCACATTTATAGCAGGCAGTCATGTTGATCAACCTGTTTTGCCAACCACATGGCCAAGCTAGAAGGCAAGGGAACATGACACCAAATACCTTTAAAGGAAAGATTCTGGTCTTAAGCTTTCTGGAGACACAGAGAATTCTTGCCAGGCTAAGGGCAGTCAGTCAAGTCCAGTCAGGTCCAGGGGCAGAAAGTGCCACATCATTCAAAGAAAAAAAACCCAACCAAAAGGTATGTAGCACATAGGTGATTAGGAGAGTGCAGAGGGACACCAGAGCAGCACAGATAATAATTGGAGGAAGTTGCTACCCCAGGAAATGCCTGGGTGTTGAGCTTCAGACATCGGTAGCTGTTGCCCACGTGAAGGAGGAGAAACTTTAGCATCTAAGGCACTTTCAACATGGGAATGTCACTGAGCTGTCACTGCATCTCAAGAGAGTTTCACATCTCTCAGGAATCTGCTTTAGCACCCAAGCATGCTCATTCATTGCCAATAGGAGAACATGTGTGAAGGCCAGGTCTCAGAACACAAGGGGCAATGAAGGAGCAGCAGCTAGCTGGGCCACTTGCCAGTTAAGCTTGGGGTACCCAGGAAAGAGAGGACCCTCTGATATAGTTGAATTTCAAATAAACAGTAGCTAACATTTTAGTTTGTCTCAAATATCACGTAGGATATACTTCTCCTTTAAAAAATATTTGCTGTCTAAACATAAGCAGAATCTTTGCGTTATTTGTTGTTTTGGGGGTTTTGGGTTGGGTTGGGTTGGGTTTTTTGTTTGTTTGTTTGTGTGTTGGTTTGTAATTTCCTCAGTCTGTCAACTCTAATGACACTCCTTCCAGATGGAGGTCTGTGAGGTGCCTCTGCATGACCACACACTCCTTGGACTCTGAGAAGAAATGTAGGAGTGGCTCACTTGGTTGTCACTGCCTCTCCTAGACCAGAGTCTTCCTCAGCATGTTTTCTTGGCAAAGCCTAACAGGGGGCCATTGGCAATGCAGAAATGCAGATACAGGAAAGTGAATCTGGGTTCGGAAGAAACCTTAAGTTGGGCTGGAGATGGCAGCACAGTGGTGTGTGAACCTAATACTTCACAACTAGACAGATTTAAATGATTGCCCCTGGTCCCAGTCAGCTTATAAAGTGCTTAGGAATAAGTGGCTCTTGGCTTCGTGTGGTTTCAACCTGACTCCTAAATTTGCAAAATTTATGATTTGGTTGTTTACAGAAATATGCCATTGACCAATTGCTATCCATCATTTCAAATTAATTCCATTAGATAACAGCAGGATGAGGAAAGATCGGCCTTTGCTCTTGATAGTAGCTTCTGGAAACAAGAAATGAGTTAGGATCTCCAAGTCATCACTGACACCTGCGGAGGTATAGGAAAGAATACACCATGGAGAAGTCTCTCATATGCCTTGTCACCAAACAAACAGATGCCAGTGAGCCCAGATCAACAGTACACTCTACTCATTTAGAAAAGGAAAGACCCATGAAGTGGCATAGAGCATTAAGCAAGAGGAAGACTCAACCTTGTGTGCAATTTCTAGTTTATAAATTGTTCTCTTAATGTCTTTGGAATTTCATATACTAAGATCTCACAACTGAAGTTTTTATACAAATTTATAAAATAGGTACAGAAATAAAATATTGCTTATTATTAATCAGAACTTTGTCTTAAAGCAATTATTTGGTAGACATATTATTTTACCAATTATTAAAGATAAAAGCAAATGTACATACTAATGAAATGGATGTGCCTATTTTGGCTTACTAAATTAAATCTCAGCTAAATATTTGATAATGCACGAAGTGAGAAATTTCCATGTTTTTCAGAGTCAATCAATATTTTGATTTTATAATTGTCAGTGATGAGAAAGCTATTTCAGATAAATATATAGTACAAAATGCCAGAAACATGTTTAGGGCCATGTTGGAAATTCTGTCCTAATCCCAAGCCAAAATTTGTTGATTTCTTTTACTGAAACATAAGTTAGCAATTCAAAGAGCAAATTGGTGTCTGTGTGTACATGGGCATATGTATTTGTGTATGTGTAGTTTCAGGACAGAAGTTATCCTCTAGTCTTGTCCCTCAGGTACCAGCTTGTTTTTTCAGACAGGGTCTCCCTGATCTTGAACTCACCAAGTAGACTAGGCTGTCAGGCCAGTGAGCTCCAGCCATATGCCTATTTCTGTCTCTACAACACTGGGGTTACAAACAAAAGCCCCAAGTCCATCATTTTAAATTATTGATGCTGAGAATTAAACTCAGGTCCTCAAGCTTGGTAGCAAATCATTTTATCAACTGTGCGGTGCCCCTAGTCCCCAAACAGCAATTTTTAAGATCTAACATTCTATACAATACACATTACACAATATGATCCTAAGATATACAACTATTTTGATACCTACATCCTGAGGTCTGACAGCAGGAAACAATTAAAGATCTCTGTTTTCCATAATTAAACCATTATATTCCTATAAGCACAGGAAACTTTGTGTGTACAGTAAAAACACTGCAAATTCATAGCACCTCATCATCTCAAATCTGAGCTGAGGTGTTCTAGGAAGCAATTATTGGTGGTGTGCTGTGTCACAGGATAGTATGCACAGCAAGACTACCACAAGGTCATATGATGTAACTCATGAAAATACTGCCAGAAATACCTCACATTGGATGTACATTTGATTTTGAACTACTGTTAGGCCATTGTGCATTCAGAAAGTGTTTCCTGTTGCCAAGTTTTTCACAGTTTCCACATTCAGTTATGCTACCCTCATGGGATCACCACCACACAACATAAGAAGCTGTTCCCCGAAGCTGTATGGGGTGATGTCCTAGTTAGGACTACTACTGCTGAGATAAAACACTATTTCCAGCAAACACTTTCAGGTAACAGTCCATCACTGGGGGAAACCAGGGCAGGAACTGAAGCAGGGTCGGGTTCTGGAGGCCAAAGCTATGCTGATGTGGAGGCTTAGTCCATTATCACCATGGCAGGGAGCATAGAGGCACAAAGGCACATATGGCACTGGAGAAGTGTGTAAGAGTTCTACATCTTGATCCATGGCAGAAAGAG
>JADRCH010000235.1:4260605-4314866 GCA_019843965.1 Rhynchomys soricoides
CTCCAACAAGGCTATACATCACAATCCTTCTCAAATAATGCCACCCCCTGATGACTAAGCATTCAAATATATGAACCTATGGGGATGGGTGAGAAGATGACTAGCCAATCTCAACCTTTTTAAAACTAAGAATATTTGTATTAATTATTTGAGGTTTTCATGCATGTACATAATATGTTTTGAGCACATTTACCCCTTGCCTCTCCCTAACTTTTCCCAGATCCACCCCCCTTCCCACTGCCTCCCTACAGCTACTCAGTTCAGTTTGTACTGCACATATATTCACGGGTATGTGCTCATCCACTGGTACATGGTTGACCTACCCTTAAAGAAAACAAATTCTCCCTCCTTGAGAAGCCATCAAATGTCAAAAGCTCCTGAGTTAAGTGTGGGCACTCATGATTCACCTCTACCCCCTACTCCATTCTAGAATGCTGTTGGGCTTGAACTTGTGCAGGTCCTACTCAGGCAACTCCAGCTGTTATGATGTCAGGAGTACAGTGGTCCTGTCATGCCCAGAAGACACTGTCTCAGATCACTCCTCATTGAACTCTGGTTCTTACGATCTCTCTTCCTCCTCTTCTGTGATGTTCCCTGATCCTTGGGAAGGCTGTGTGATACTCATGTTCCATTCATATGGAAGCACTCCCTAGCACTTATCAGCTGAACTTTGACCAGTTATGAAATCAATGAACTACCTTCAAAAGTTGCTTTTGGCTGACAAGCAGTACAGTCCAATCTATGCCTTCAAAAATATACTTCTCCTTCAAAGGTATACTTATCACATATTCATTCAAAAGATAAGCCCTTAAATGCAGCTACTAGCTGGATTAGAGCTAATGCTGATGCAAATATATGCATGTATTTTCTCCAGGCCAAAAAGGTGTCTGGAGGGTTCGAAGGAGACAAAGTGTGGCGTGTAAAATATTTCAGGATCAGTAGAGGAAGGTACCTGGTTTTCAGTTTCCTTAACCTTTCCTGGCATGAGTGCCCATCCACACTCATGCACTCAAACACAAATGGTACACAGCAACCTTGCAGCTGTGAGCAGGTAGAAGAAAGAGTGGAGATTCCCAGAATTTTTAGTGAGGCCCGTGTAATCCAAATGAATGGGAATAAAACGGGAATAGCTGAAGGGAAGACTCCTCTAAGTCTACAACAATTATTTCGCCTTCAAGGTTTTCAGACTAGAACAGCACCTCCTGCTGACTGCTTCCTGAATTGGCCACGTCTTACTGCACAATAAATCCCCCCAAATTTAGTGGCTTAACAATAATAACCATCCATTAACTCTGATACCTCCTATGGTCCATGTGCTCAGTCAGGAGAAGCTTGGAGAAGTAGTTCTGACTTTCATGAGACAAGAGGCAAGATATCAGCTGAAGCCTCCAGTGAGGGCTCTGTGGGGTAAGAAGACCCCCTTGCCACATAGGATTTGGACTTGGGAGTAAGGATCAGGTTCTCCACACCGACCTCTTTCAGGAGTGCTTGAGTTGTGACATGGCAGTAGCTTTCCCCAGAACAAGCCATCTAAGGGAGGGAAAGGCAGTGAAAGGCTCCTTTCATGAGTTGGGTTGGATACAAGTTGCATTAATTCTACCTCATTCTTTTTATTAGATGGCCTTGGATCATCTTATATCAAATTCATTTAAGGAGTTAGACTCCATCTTTTGAGGGGACAATGTATACCTGAACTGGGTCCTGATGCTATAAGAAAATGCCTGAGACTGGGTTTTTCATTAAAAATAATAATAATAACTTTGCTTCACACTGTCCTGGACCTGCAAGGGTAAGCTCAAAGCACTGTTGTGTGATGAAGTCTCTTCTTCTAAAGTAGTGCTGACTGCAGCACCTTTGCAGATGGATGTTATATCTTCTCACATGGTGGGAAGGGACAGACAGCCAAAAAGGGTCAATCTACTCTCTCAAGCCCTGTTTAATGGCCCTAATTACACTTGAATGCAGAGCCTTCTTACAATCTAATGACCTTGAAAGGCCTCACTTCCTAACACTATGGCACTGGGAATCAAGAGTCAGTGTCAATTTTGGAGGAGACCCAAACATTCCAGCAATAGCAATGTGTCAAAGATTTTGTGAATGTATTTTTTTAATGCTTGACTTACAAATAGAGTTTTTTCTTTCATGTGCCAAATAAAATCCCCAACTTACTATACAGTGTCACAGGAATAAGCAATTTCAGCTACAAAGCCAACAAAAGCTGTCAGTACAGTCTGGGAGCTGTGAAGGTCCACAGTGGTCCACAAAGGTAGGGGAAACTGAGCAAACAATGAAGACAGCACCAAAACATTCCAACATATTCAATCATGCAAATCAGTGTCTTTGGATTTACAATGCAAAGATGAGTCTTGAAACTGGGAAAGCACAACCTACTTTCTGCCATTATTAAAAAAAAAATCTATATCTGGAATCAGGAATGATGGCTTTGCCTATGAAATGGGAACACTGTTGTAACCACACAAGCATGTCTGCCTCTAACCAAAGGAAGCGAAAAATCTGAGATCAGAGTCCTGATGGCTTTGGTGACTTTTCGTCGCCTTGAGTGTGGCAGTGCAACCTGGAGCCTTGATTAGTTTTGCAGCTGCATTGGTTTTGAAAGACCTCCATGTTGTCTGTCTTTCAGGTCTAGAGCAGTAACCATTATCATCTGACTCTTGGTTTGATTCTGGGCTCTCAGACTTTCGTTGAATATGAGCTGAAATTGGCAGTCCACTTCAGAGGACAGCTCTCAGGAAGCAAGGCCATCTCTAGTCAGAAAGCAAAATACTATGTCACAATAATCTGCTACCTGGCTTTCAGTGCCTTTCATCAGGAGTAGAGAGGAAAACACAAAACCCAATGCCCATTTCTGTTTAAGAGAAAGGTGAGAAGCTGTATGCTAGTTAGGGAGGGAAAGGTATGTCTTGGGGACCTGGAAAGGAAGACTGAAGTTTCTATAGAGAAAGGCAATCATGATTACAAAAACCTGAGCAGCTACTCATAAATCCTGGAGCCTGGGAGAAACACCTAGGCATTTGGTGTGAGCTTCAGGGACAGGGTCAGAGAACTAGGAAACGGAGCACTGCTGCTCTGTAAGAGCTCTCAAGTGTTGAGGGGTCCAGAGGCATATGCTCCCACTTGGCCTCTCCACCTGAATTTGTTCTAGAAGAATAAAGATAGTGGTGATCCCAGTCACATTAATCTTTTCCCCTCCCCAGACGAGGCTGATTTATAACTTCATACCATCTGTTGGTGTTAGCGGTGTGACTCTGGCTAATTAAGAGCTCATAAAGGACTCTGCCTACAGCTGAGGCAGACAGTAATGGCAAGGACCTCATCATGTACTCTGGCAGTATCCACTCAGAAGAAATTAAGATTTCATCTGGACCTAAGCACGTGACCTTTTACTTGTGGCCAAACTCTTGGGGGCTCTCCCCACCTCTCTGAAAACCCTCGCCTACACTACTGTCTTCCTGTTAGAGGACTCTGGGCAAGTCTGACATCTGAGCCCTTGTGCCAAACATTCAACAAAGATACTTTTACCTCTGATGGCTTTAGCTAAGAAGATTTTGGCTTTGTGAGGTTCATTTGTACTAGTAAGAGAACTTGATAGTTTTGTTTTGTTTTGTTTTTTAAATACAGTATAGGAAGGGGAGAAAAATTTTAAAAACAAGAAATGTTACTTTCAGAATAACTATTTCAGGATGTGATGCAATGACCATAAAAATCAAAGGACTTGATGTATAGCGGATACGTGTGTAATCTCACATAATCTCAGGAAATTTACTTCTTGTGTCTAACTTTTCTTAGCTGTTCAGTTGGTCAGAAGTGTATTAAGGTGTGTTATAATTCTCAGGTGCTGATCAAGCAATATTAATCGATGTCCATAAAGGTCTACCAAATGGTATTCTATGCATGGGCTTGAAATAACAAATCAGAGGGCAGCTGTCCATTACATGGACATTGTCCTTCCTAACATTCTCACTCTGTTCCTCCAAGACTCACCCTTAGTGTCTCTTTCCAACACCACCCCCCGTGCTTCCTAACACCCCTTGAGGATCCAGTGTCACAGAGAGAGTTCCAGTTCTCCAGAGCCATCCGGATAGCCTCGCCTGTGCTCTCTGCCTTTTGACGGGTGGAGTTATTGAAACGTATCCACAGGAGAAAAGTAAGGCTCTTCCTGCAGGAGAGGTAAAGATTGTTTTTGAATATATTTAGCTAGTCCCTTTTGCTTCTCAAAATAAACATCTTTGTGCTCAGTTACAAGCTTTCCAAGATATTACAAGGGGAAGGGAAATACTTGCCAAAAACTTAAGCCCAGCCAGACAGGAATATGAAAATTTTGCTGCCTGTGGAAACACGTGACCAGGCAGGACTTTGGCATAAAAAGCTGTCGTGCGTGCTTAAATAACCACAGCAGAGTCTTGGGGTGGCTCAAGGTACACAGGCACAGTGGGGCTCATGAAGCTTCTTTGATGGGTCCATTCAATGACAGCTCACAGCTCACGCTTAACTATTTATAGAATGTTCAAATCCAACTAGACAAACTTCAGTTTTGATTATTGGAGTGGTAAAGAGAGGCTTTCGTCTCTCTCTTCTCTGTTTTCATTCTGTTTCCAGTTAACACTTGAAAAATGCTTTAGGAAATCAGGTCCTAAGAGTCTGATTGCAGTTTTACAGATCTGAGACCTTACATGAGACATCCTCTTCTGGACAGCAACTACCTCTATAAACTAGTAATAATAATGCTTCCTCAACCTCCACCATGTTAGCTTTCTATCACCATAATGAACACTCAAAAGCTTAACTATGAGAGTAGTGATGGGCTCCTGTGATCCCAGCACAAGCGGATCAGAATTTCAAGGACATCTTTAGTTACAACTAGTTCAAGCCATCCTTTGCTATAAGGGACCTTATCTCCAAAACCCAGCGCTCACACACACACACACACACACACACACACACACACAAACATGCACATGCACACACATGCAATGTACACAAACACACATGCACACAGAGAGAGAGACAGAGAGAGGGGGCATGCATGAACAAAGGGAAAACCTGTTATTTTGACTCAGGATTCATGGAATTGCAGTATGTGGTAATGGGCTTCAGCTTGTGGCGAAACATTGGCATCATGGTGAGAACATGTTACAGAACAAAGCTTCACTCTATGAAGAAGAAAGCAAAGAGAAGAGGAAAACAGAAAACAGGGTCTCCAAATCCCTGTTGGAGGCATAGATACAATGACCTAAAGACCTCCCACATCTTAGAGATTCCCCACAGTTTAGTAGCAACCCAGAGTGGCTTCCAAGTATTTAATACATGGGTGTTTGGGGGAGCATGTAAAAGATCTAAACTAAAACACTTTTCAAGAATATTGAGACAATCAAATGGAATAACATAATGAAAACCCTTTGTATGTTAAACGGTGCTGTGTAAAATACAAGTTATTTTTAATTATCCCTGGTTTCTCTTTCTATGTCCTCATTTGCTTCCATGTCCTTTAGGGATCTTTGTCTTCTTTTTTTAGTCCAAGATTATCAGTATTGTTTGTGCTTAGTTTCTTACACAGGGCTGTCTATCAACCATTCAAATCTATATCTATAGACGGCCTATATACCATCTCATTCTGAGACCAATCTGTAGCCTTTAGTACAGCCTGATTTACACCAGCACTTGTGTATGGAGGACTGGATGAATCTGGGTCCTGTGCTGGAGATACAGGGCATAACATCACATCTAAGCCTGTCACAACAGTCAGCTATGTGAACCGAGTCTAGCTAAACTGCTGCCACCAGAGTCACCCCTCCCAGGAAGGCAACTCTGTTTCTGAGTTCAGACACACTGGGACACTTTGAGGCAAAAAATGAGATTTGGTGCTCTTTAACCCTGCCTTTGTGAACAAGACAGGTATCTCATCCTTGATTTAACTCTTAGTTTACTTGGTTATTCCTTTGTTGACTTCCCCATACCTTCTCCCTTCCCTGATTCAATACCTAATTTGAGGTTGAGGGGCTACAGGTCTTGGATTCCATATTAGGCAGACAGCTGATTCTATTTACCCTCACACAGCTTGACTAATAAGGTGGTGAACTGAGGCCGCCCGTAACAACATGACTTACTAGTTGTTCTAGAAAATTCTTGCCCAGGAAGATAAATTTGTAGAGCAATAAATAATTTCACTGTTCCCATCAGGAAACTCCTGAAAACCAATTTATTTGAACAATAAATCTGCTCATGTGGTCAAACAGCCTCTTCTCAGGACAACAGATTACTCACCTGGGCAATTGGTTTACTTATTAAACAACTGTTCACTTATCAAAAACTGTTTTTGAGGGCAAGCATTGTAGCTCAATTGGTAAAGAGCTTGCCTAGAATCCATGAAAACCTAGGTAGAATCCATAGCACCATATAATCAGGATGAGGTGGTGTACACCTGTAATCCAAGCACTAACAGAATCAAGGTCCATCTTGGCTTCATATGAGTTCAAGGCCAACCTGGGCGACATGAGACCCTTTCTCATTTTTTTTTTTTTTATCTAATTTTTTTTAAAAACAGAATTTCATTGAGACCCTGTGTCTTAGTTAGGGTTTACATTGTTGTGAACAGACACCATGACCAAAGCAACTCTTATAAAGGACAACATTTAGTTGGGGCTGGCTTATAGGTTCAGAGGTTCAGTTCATTATCCAGGCCAGAAGTATGGCAACATCCAGGCAGACATGGTGCTGGAGAAGGAGCTGAGAGTTCTACACCTTGATCCAACTGTAAACAGGAGAAAACTGGCTCCCACGTAGCTAGGAGGAAAGACTCAAAGCCCACCCCCACAGTGATACACTTCCTCCAACAAGGCCATACCTCTTAATGGTGCCATTCCCTGGGACAAGCATATTCAAACCACCATGCCCTATCATTTCTATATCTATTAACACCAAATTTGTATAAGCATTTCCAACTTTTACAAGTTCCTCACTTCAAACGACTCACACTCCAAATCCTGTACATTTTTGCATCTAGCTTCTAAGAGACTCTGTGATGGAAGTGGCCCCCCTGTCTTATACATTTAGTAAATTTAACCATAGTTGACCTATGCTTATTCTGTTGGGAAAAGGGTAGGCAGCTTATCCTTGATATAATCTTAATATTGCCTTGTTAGCTTGGTAGTTTGCAGCTAAGAGCTTGGTGCATCAATAAAGAAAGAAAATCAAAGAAAAATTGCTTTAAATTTAAATTTTGTTGTCAAAAAAGGCTTCTGAAATCATCATTCTGTTAAAATAACAGAAGGTTTTTTTAGGTTTTTTATATAATTTGCAATTATTTTATTTTAAAATTACACTGGACATATGCATTTGTAAATTTTTTTTATTGTTTGGAGCTTCCAGAAGGTTCCATTTAGTCCTGTGTAAATCTAAAGACTTTTCTGTTAAAAAGTGGTTATTAAGTAGTTATGTTTGCTAATATTTTAGGAATTTAACTGAAACTCTTAGGCAGTTGGGTTAGGGTAATAGCTGAGCTAGTTTGCTGTGCATAGTACTCAAATTCAGTTTGTAACTTGGCTCTCTTGATTGCTTTGAAATCTGGAAATTTATCAAAATGCCAGACATGGAAAAGAACACTTGTGGCATTTGTTTAAATCCATGAAACAGCAGTCATTCGAAGCAGTGAGTTAGAAAGTAGACTTTCTTTTTCTATCTTTGTTTTTATTCCTTTTATTGAAAATAGATTCTTTTCTCATATAATATATCCTGATTATAGTTTCCCCTGTCTTGACTCCTCCCACCTACCCTTCTCTCCAGATCCACTCCCTTCTATCTCTCATTAGAGAAAAACAGACTTTTAAGAGACAATATACAAACATGACAAAATAAATAAAAAATAACAGGATAAAATAAAACCTGTTATATCAAGGCTGAATAAGGCAAGTTAACAGAAGAACAGCCCCCAAAGCAGGTTCAAGAATCAGAGACCCACTGGCTCACGCACTCAGGCATATCATGCAAACACTAAGCTGAAAGCTATAATGCATACACAGACGACCTAGCACAGACATGTAGGCCCTGTGCTTGCTGCTTCAGTCTCCGTGAGCTCATATGAGCCTTGCTTGGTTGATTCAGAGGGCCTTGTTCTCCTGTTTTCCTCCACCCCTCTGGTCTTTACATTCTTTCCACCTCCTTTCCCAAGGGACTCTCTGAACATTCAGGAGAGGGATTTGATGGAGACATCCCATTTAGAGCTGATCTATGAGTATAAGAGAATATCACTAAGAATCATTTTATTAATTTTTAAACCACTAGTACTAGGCTTTACCCCAGGCCCTCTGAGTTATATAATCTCTTGGTCACCCAAGCAGTGTCAGTGGGTATGGGTTTCCTTTTGTGGAGCAGGCCTTACTCAAATCAGACAAGTTTTGAGCCACCATCACCAGAGCATATCTCGAAAAGAGGACAGATTGTATGTCAAAGGTTTTGTGGCTGGTCTGGTGCTTACATTTTCTTTTGATAGCCTTAGGAGTTCCTTCCCACACCAAAGATACTAGAACATAAGGGTGAAGTCTCCATGTAGGCACCAGCTGGACTTCTCCATGGTCAATGGGTTTTGTGGGTGTTGTCTTCAACAAAGGATGCCCAAGGTCACTTTACAAAGAGCAACCTGTCTTGGCAACAGCCTGGGTTGTTTGGGGCTTTCCACGTGACCTATTTGGCCAGCAGCTCAACTGAATGCAACCAAGTCCTAATACTGGAAGCTTCATTTGGTGACAAGAGATGACCAGTTCCCCATTATTGGTCATTCACATTATCAGGAGACTTCCTTAGAATTGTCTTCATATATTTTAGGAAGTTTCTGTTCACTAGGTTTCTATACCATCCCTCAATTCCAGCTGTCTCTCCCAGGATTCCCTCCCTCAATGGCATCTCTCTTCTTCCCCACCTGATCCTCCCATACCGGTCCACCCCACCTGTCCCCAGTCCACTCATAAGGTCTATTCTATTTTCTCTCTCCCAGGAAGAACCAAATGTCCTCCCCTGATCCTTTTCTCTATCTCTAACATCTCTGGGTCTATGGATTGTAAGTTGGCTATCATTTATTTAATGGCTACTACCCACATATAAGTGAGTTAGAAAGCAATCTTGCCACCTCAGTCAGAGCTCAAGGAACCTCACCTATCTTTACAATGCCAGAGCTGGATGTGGTAACTGTGATGCTCATTTCGACATCTTTCTGTGGCTTGCACATTTTCTAAAGCTTTCTGTCTTTAAAGGAAATATTTGGGGGTAGAGAGATGTCTCCATTGGCAAAAACAGTTATGTACAAGCATAAGGAACTGAGTTCAAATCCCAACAGCTTTCTGAAAACCTGGGAGTGGATCCATACACCTGTAACCCTAACCCTGTGGGGAGCATAGGTAGGAAGTCTTCTGGGTTTGCTGGCTGCCTGGCTCCAGATTCAGTGAGAGATCTGTCTCAAAGTAATCAAAGAATGGTAGAGCAGGATATCCAGTGTGATCCTCTGGGCAGTACACACATCCAAATAAGCATATGACCATATACCACACATGTGTACTACACTCACACAGAAAAATAAGTAAATGTTTCTTTAAAAAAGCAAAGTACAGTGGTGACGCACACCTTTAATCCCAGCACTTGGGAGGCAGAGGTAGGCAGATTTCTGAGTTCGAAGCCAGTCTGGTCTACAGAGTGAGTTCTAAGACAGCCAGTGCTACACAGAGAAACCCTGTCTTGAAAAACAAAACAAAACAAAACAAAAAAGAGCTGGGCAATAAAAAAGCAAAGTAATGTAAAATATCTAAGAAGTCTTTGAATTTAGCATCTAGCCTCTATTGACTTCTAAGACATAAAATCATTCTAGGTTTGCACCCAAGATAGCTTAAGTCTTAATTTTACTTCAGTTTTTTTTTCAGAGAATACAAAAGTGGCCGTTCTTTTAAGTCAGTGCATGTTTTGCATGCACTATTCAGCAATGGCCTTGCTTGCTAGACAGGTAGCCTAGAAACATTTGATTTTTTGAGTACCCATGAGCTTCAAGAAGACCAAGATATTTTCAAATATGCTAATGTTGACAATTTTATAAGAGTATTAATCTCTTTTAAAGCTAGTGAAACCAAAGCTCAGGCTTTAGTAGGTTATTAAAGACTTCAGGCATGTCAAGGTCAAGATGGATCGCAGTCTCTGGTTGCCAAGTGGCTGCTTTCATAGCTCACTGTTGCAGACACATGTGCTAGCTGAATCCTTATACGTTTTACTCTGCCACTCTGCAGCACAATGCATGATTTCAATCCCAAAAAATACATGAGTGATTTTAAAGCAGGTACTCCAGTTCAATGTTCCTTATATATCTGTATGTTACCAAGCATTATCACACAGGCCAGTCAACAGAGAGACTAAGATGTAGTAATGAATTCTTTCATTCATCTCCACTTGAAGACAGCTTGTTGGAATTGTTGTTGTTGTTGTTGTTGTTGTTGTTGTTGTTGTTGTTGCTGTTAACAATCTCAATACGCTGTAATGCTTCATACCATTAACTTGGTGGCATCCAGAACCTAGGACGCAGTCTTCAAGCACAGCTGTGGGGGATTATATCTAGATTAGGTGGAAGGCAGAAGACCCTCCCTAACTGTGGACAGCACCAGTCCACTCTTTTTGTTGGGGTATTTTATTGAACTTACAGAAAAAGTGACTGCTATAATGTATCACCTTAGTAAAGCAGAGGAAAAGAAATGCTTCATCTGCAACCATCCCCAATCTCGGGGTTGCAACGCTATAGTAAAAGATGTAAATGATCTGTTCAGGAACTTTTCCCCTGTGCCCATGTGTTCGAGACTTTCCCTTACTTTCTCTTCTATTAGATTCAGTGTATCTGGTTTTATATGGAGGTCCTTGATCCACTTGGACTTGAGCTTTGTACAGGGAGATAGGAATGGATCAATTTGCATTCTTCTACATGTAGACTGCCAATTGAACCAGCACCATTTGTTGAAAATACTACCTGAGGACCCAGCTATAGCACTCCTGGGCATATACCCAGAAGATGCTCCAATATGTAATAAGGACACATGCTCCACTATGTTCATATCAGCCATATTTATAATAGCTGGAAACAACCCAGATGTCCCTCCAAAGAGGAATGGATACAGAAAATGTGGTACATTTACACAATGGAATACTACTCAGCTATTAAAAACAATGACTTCATGAAATTCGCAGGCCAATGGATGGAACTTGAAAATATCATTCTGAGTGAAGTAATTCAGTCACAAAAGAACAAACATGGTATGTACTCACTAATAAGTGGATATTAGCCCAAAAGTTCAGAATACCCAAGATTCAATTCACAGCAACGGTTGGACTGAGCATGGGGTTCCAGATGGAGGAGTTGGAGAAGGGACTGAAGGAGCTGAGGGAGTTGGCAGCCCCATGGAGGGAGCAGCAGTGTCAACTGGTCAGGTCCCCTGGTACTCCCAGAGACTGGATCACCAACCAAAAAATACACATGGAGGGACCTATGGTTCTGGCCACATATGTGGCAGAGGAGGGTCTTGTTGTCCACCAATGGGAGGAGAGGCCCTTGGGCCTGAGGGTGTTAGATGCTCCAGTATAGAGGAATGCCATGGAGGGAAAACAGGAGTGGGTGGGTGGGGGAATACCCTCATAGATTCAGGAGGAGGGGGTGGGATGGGGGGTTTCCGAAGGGGAGACCTGGAAAGGGGAAAACATTTGAAATGTAAATAAAGTATCAAAAAATGACATAAGTAATAATAGAGTGCTCGCTTGACTTAATATGTGCAACATGGAAACTTTGTGAAGAAATGAAGAATCAAGAGGACAAGTAGGCTTGTTATGTCCCAGGTCCAGTTTGATAAAGAGTAGACAGTTGTAATATATGCATGTGTATGTATGTGTGTATATATCTTTTATCATCTATATCTATATCTATATATGATTAATGATAAAAGAATGTGGTCTAAAGTTCCAAGAATGCAGGGGCTGTTACACAGAGAAACCCTGTCAGAGAGAGAGAGAGAGAGAGAGAGAGAGAGAGAGAGAGAGAGAGAGGGTTTTCTAATGAGAATGCACTGAGAAAGCCTAGCTCACCGTGTCTTCTGATAGCAAACTCCAGGCATTGCTCCTAGAATGGCATCTCTCAAATGAGAGTTCTTACATGTGGGAAGCCGCCCGAGTCGCACCCACATTCGCCATTACAAGATGGCGCCTACATCCGGCCGAGGACAAGTTGTAAACAGGCTAGTGCACATGTACCTGGTAATTTTCCACCTCAGAGTCTCAGCCTCTCTCGTGGCGGCATCTGGCCTGATGTGAGGGAGCCAATGGGGAAGCTCCGCGTCCCAGGCAAGCGCTGTGACCTATATAAGGGACAGGTGTTCTATTGTTCAGGGTCTCCACTCATGGCAAGCTTATGCTCTCCCTCTCAAGATGCATTAAAGCTTTACTGCAGAAGGATCCTATGTGTACCGCGTCGTTCTTGCTGGCGAGACAGTAGCGCGGGACATCTGGTGCCGAAACCCGGGAACTTTGTCATCATCAAGCACCTTTGGAGACCCCCTGGAAAAAGGGAGGATTCAGAACTGCAGGGAGGTAGGTTCAGAAAGGCATGTTGACCCTGGGTCTTGATTTGGGATTGCCCCCTTTTTGGTCTAACGCTGTTGAAGCCTTGCTAATTGTGTTAAGTGCCCTCATTTTGGTTTTACTGTCTTTGTATTGCTGTGAACAAGATGAGGCCTGTGTAGATGCTGTAAGGGAGGGGCAAATCGCCCTTGAAAGGGTCCAGGACACCATGTCAGAATCCGAACGGAGTGAGAGGATGGGTACCCAAAATCTCAGCAAGGGAAAAGGACCTCCTGGTAAGTCTAAGGACGAGGGAGAGATTAAAGACAAAATGGGAAAAAACTGTCCCCCCGACAAGGCTGTGGGCAGAAAAACGATTCTCATACCCAAGAAAAAAGTAAAAAGAAAGGGGGAGAGCCTCTACCCAGTTCAAGACCTTGAGGCTCTTCAATTGGAAACTTCAGACACTGACCCCCTTAGCTCTAGTGAGGAGTCAGAGCTAGAATAGGAAGCGGCGCGGTATGAGGAAGATTGGCCGCCCCGCAATGGGCAGATGAAGCGGCCGCCTTCTTTGGCCCCTACGCGGACTGTGCCTTCCGCACCTCCCCCTTATGAGACGTGCCCCAACTCCTTTTCTTTTCTCTCTGACAAGGTTAGGAGAAAGGTACAAGCCGCTTTTCCAGTTTTCAAGGTAGATGGTGGAGGGCGAGTTCATGCCCCTGTAGAGTACAGCCAAATTAAAGACCTGGCTGAAGCGGTCCGAAAGTATGGGGTAAATGCTAATTTTACTATAGTAATGTTAGAGAGATTTGCCGGGGCGTCCATGACTCCCGCCGATTGGCAGATGCTGGCCAAGGCTGCGCTCCCTACAATGGGCCAATATATGGAGTGGAAGGCTTTATGGCATGAAGCTGCACAAGCTCAAGCCAGAGCCAATGCTACGGCACCAACCCCTGGACAGAGAGATTGGACCTTTGATATGTTAACTGGCCAAGGTCCTTTTGCGGCGGATCAGACCGTATTCAGGCAGAAAAGAGACTTTGGTATCTCTGCCATTATCATAGGTGTGGTGGCAGCGGCTGCGGTTACAGGGGCGGTCACTGCGTCGGCCCTTGCGCTCTCTGGAACGATGCAGACCGCCAATACCATTAATGAGTTGTCTGCAGCTGCCACCTTAGCTCTAGACAGACAGGTATCCGCCAACACTCAAGTCCAGGGGGACCTAATGCTGGTTAACCAGTGCATTGATCTTATTCAAGAACAACTGGATGTCCTTTGACAGCTAGCCCAATTGGGCTGTGAACAAAAGTTGCCAGGACTCTGTGTTACTTCCATATAATATGATAGATTTACAAAAGCAGCTAACCTGTCTAAAAGTCTTTCACAGTATATGTTACAGAATTGGACCCTTAAATTTGATGAAACCTTGCAAGAACTGCGGACAGCAATTATTCAGATCAACTCCACCCGTCTTGACCTGTCTTTGACCGAGGGCCTCTCTTCATGGATTTCCTCGGCAATTTCTTATTTCAAGGAATGGGTGGGGGTGGGATTGTTTGGAGCAGCGCTCTGCTGTGGGTTGGTGTTGCTCCTATGGCTCATCTGCAAACTCAGGGCCCAGACTAAAAGAGACAAAGTGGTCATTGCGCAGGCGCTTATTGCCTTAGAACAAGGAGCCCCGGCCGGTGTTTGGCTGTCCATGCTTAAACAATAGCAGTAGGTCGCCAGCCAGACAGTTCTTGCACACCCACGAGTCTAGTCTCATTGCACTGGGTAGAGTGGTCTGAGCAGCTCTTGAGGGATGTCGAGCAAAGCATCGCACAAGGCAATCATCATTGTGGGCCGCCTTGGGAGATATGTCATCTACATGAGGGTTGAGTGCCCTAGTTTCCCTCCCTCTAAAAAACGGCACTGGGTGGGTCAGGAAGACCTCGGGCGCGCATGAGCTTAGGGGTCGTCTCCTGTACAAGGCCCAACCTTTTGGTCAGGGGATTTGACCTCTGTCTCCGCCCTCTTAAGAGTGTCCTACTTTGCTTACAGAAATAAAAAGGGGGAGATGTGGGAAGCCGCCCGAGTCGCACCCACATTCGCCATTACAAGATGGCGCCTACATCCGGCCGAGGACAAGTTGTAAACAGGCTAGTGCGCATGCACCTGGTAATTTTCCACCTCAGAGTCTCAGCCTCTCTCGTGGCGGCATCTGGCCTGATGTGCGGGAGCCAATGGGGAAGCTCCACGTCCCAGGCAAGCGCTGTGACCTATATAAGGGACAGGTGTTCTATTGTTCGGGGTCTCCACTCGTGGCAAGCTTATGCTCTCCCTCTCAAGATGCATTAAAGCTGTTCCTGCAGAAGGATCCTATGTGTGCCGCGTCGTTCTTGCTGGCGAGACGGTAGCGCGGGACACTTACAGCTTGCTTTGGAGAAGAAGATGGAGCCAGAAAGGCGAGTGTAGTCTGTCTGTTCCTACTGCTTCCTGAAGAATTTCTTCAAACTACAATATTCAACAGGCTAAGAGGTGACTGAGTGATCAGCCACTTGCCTAGAACATACACGGTCCTGGTTTGATTCCCAGCACTGAAAAATAAAAATCAGTATGTTGAAAAGTCCTAATTTGCGGCCATGTATCCTAAGCCTATGGACATATTATAAATGTTCTCTATTTTATTTAAAATACATTTCCTGTGACACAGGCCTTTGTTCCCAGCACTCAGAAGGCAGAGGCAGGTGGATCTTTGTTAGTTCAAGGCCAGCCTGGACTACATAGCAAGTTCAACCCTGTCTCTGAAAAGAATAAAGAAAAAAAGGAAAAAAAAGTTACCATCTGTGGGATTGGGTGGCACAGATCCATAACCACAGCACTGGGGATACAGAGGCAGGAGGATCACAAGTTTGGGGCTAGCCTGGGCAACTTAGTGAGACCTGATCACAAAATACAAAACAAAACACTTACCTTCCCAGCTTACAAATTATGATTTGGACTCTATTACATTTTATAAAATGATAAAATGACCAAAGCATTAATTTTTATGAATCTATCCTGAGGTGAGAGATGTCAAGTAGTTAACATCACTTACTGTTCTTACAGAGGACCCAAGTTCAGTTCCTGCTGCATCTGGTATGTCTTGGTCCTGGAAACCTGACTAGGGATGGAGAGTGACTAAAGACAAGCACAGACACATGTTCACAGAAAGTTGGGGTCAGGTGGGCTGTGCACACATGGTGGAGTGACACTGATTAATGGAAGCAACTAGGAATCTCAGTGAGTTATTATGTCCAGCCCAGAGGCCGGGGTTAGCTAGTCTGGGTAGACGGTCTGTAGGCAAGCAGTCTCTGGCTGTGAACATCCTGGAAGAGGAAGCTGCAGTTGCTAGTTTTCACACACACACACTGGCCAATCATTTATAAACATTCCTACTTGGACCAATGGAAGGCTTTGCCAATTTCCCATTGGTAGGAGGCATTTGGCCCTTGACATGGCTGAACCCATTCGGAAAATACATTCAAGGATTTTATTCACTCTTTAGACCGACATTCATTCATGGCTTCCTACACCCCCACAATCTCTAAACATCTATACTGGGCAGCTCACAACCTCCTGCGGCTCCAGTTCTGTGGGTGGGTGCTTACGACTTTCAGTAGCTCCAGCTCCTCATCATGTGCCTCTTCTGGCTCCTGAGGGCACCTGCACTCATACACGCGCGCTCATGCGTGTGCGCGCGCGCGCGCACACACACATACACAGGCATATTCATCTTCAACAAATCTTTTTTTTTTTTTGGCCTGTAGTATTTAAAATGCTTATGCTTGAGAACTTTCTACATCTATGCAATGAACTGCAAACCCGTTTCCCCTCTCCAGCTACCCTATACTTCCTCCAACATGTCCTTCTCCCTTTCCTCCCCCCAACCCCCACAACTAGTTCCAAGTAGTGTTGACCAGTGCACGTAGATGGGAGGGAGACCATAGGAAGGAGGCTTTGCACTGGAGGTGGAAAATCCACCCATTGCTATATCCTCAAAAAAGGAATGCCTATCTCTCCTTCAACAACTATCTGCTGCCAATAGCTCTTCAGTAAGGGCTGGAGTCTGAAGATTGCCTACCCATCTATGCCAGGATAATGACTGGCTTGATCTTATGTAGATCTCATGTAAGGTCAACCACAAAACAAAACACATGGCCTTTCTTGAAACAAGAAGTCTCCCTGCAGGACGCACCACACAAGATAACTGATCACCTGGATGTTTCTTTAGGGCAGTCAGAACAAAGTCTCTTATCAGTACTTTTATCTATTTTTCTTTAGTGGATTTATTCTTCTGACACAGAATCCCTAATGACCTTCTGAGTATAATTTTAAATGGTGCTTGTGAACTAGTCTAGTGGGCTTCCAATGCCATCACCCTAGAGGCTGAGGCAGGAGGATCTCTAGACAGTGCCAGCCTGTGCTATATAGTGAGACTGCCTCAAAAGGTAAAATGAGGGGACATACCTCAGTTGATAAATGCTCCTTGCAAACATGTGCAGAGTCCTGGGTTGGATCCCAGCATTACACATACCTGGCTTTTGTAATGCCTGTAATCTTAGCAATGGGGACCTGAAGTAAGATGATCAGAAGTTCAAAGCCTTCTTCAGTTATTTGACAAGTTCCAGGCCAACCTGGGATACCTGAGACCCTGTCTCAAAACAGCAACAACAAAAATAAAATAAAATAGTTTATTTTTTAAAGGCATATTTTAATTTTAAAACTGTGTATGTGTCTGAGTCTGTGAGTGGGTGTGTTTTCAATGCACATAAGCATTAAAACAAAGAATCCATAGTCTGTTTCTGTATTTCTATACTGATACTTCTGTAGCATTTTCCCCCTTCTCTTTTCGTTCCCTGTACACTGTAGATGTTTCAGTAGTAGACGTGAAGAGAGGACAGCCAAGTTCTTGACAAGAGAACCCCAAGACTTATCAAAGGTCTCAGTGACTGTGAATAATAGTGTTCTGTATTTGTGTCATTAAAAATATTCATAGACTAAAAAATGGTGAGTCATTCCATTCGCTAACAAGTGACTTTCAGGCCAGGAACTCTTGGGGGGTGGTGATACAGCAGTGTAGGGGTGATCTCCCCTGTGAACGTGTGGATCAGATGACAACATAACACGAACAGAGCATTTCCAAGTAATGATGGCATAGCTGAAGGTCACGATGCTAGACGGATGGCCATTTTAACTTGAGCAGTCAGAAAGTTTCTATAAAGGGAAAGTGGGGCAGAATTTCTTAGACCCTGTGGAAAACTTTAAAATCCATCCATTTCAGTACATATTACCATATATATAGACATACATAGGTCCTGGGGATTCATGCACGTGTGTGTGTGTGTGTATGTGTGTGTGTGTGTATGTGTGTGTGTGTGTGTGTGTGTGTGTGTGTGTGTGGAGAGAGAGAGAGAGAGAGAGAAGAAAGAGAGGATTAAAGTTTGTTGGCACAGGTACACAATGTCCCACAAAATATCTGTGCACGAATAACCAGAAGGAAATAGCTTGGCATGAGATGACAGCTCTTTGACCTTATTAAAAGACAATGACTCTTTCTCAAGGAAAATGCCTTTGAGTAAATACAATGCCTCCAGTAAATATACAGTAGGCATGCATGATCTCACAGAGCTGAAACAGCAGGGAGCCAGGGGTGGCCAGCCCTGCCTTTGACCTGCCAGAGGAGTAAGTAACCTAGGAAAAGACTGGATTCTCTTCAGAGAGTACACAGGTAACTGGAGT
Source organism: Rhynchomys soricoides (assembly GCA_019843965.1). Classification (NCBI taxonomy): domain Eukaryota; kingdom Metazoa; phylum Chordata; class Mammalia; order Rodentia; family Muridae; genus Rhynchomys; species Rhynchomys soricoides. Next base: position 4,278,951 of record JADRCH010000235.1, read on the forward strand.
CCCTTCCTTGTACCTCAGGATGAAGCAGTACTTACTGTTTTGGGCAAGGGTGTAGCAGAAAATCCAGGGAGCTTGCAAAGCAGGCTGCTGTAACAGATAGGTGTTTTTCTAGAAAGGGAGCAAGCTCATCCTTAAAGAGCATCAGTGAGTCATAGAAAGGGAGCACAGAGCAGGTATGAGATACAGGAGAGAAATGTCATTGACGTTGCTCAGAGGATCTCAGAGCAGACAGGAGTAGCTTTGTTTGCAAGTAAGACCCCCAAACACAGTGATCTAATAAGATCATCTCTATTATCATTACTATTATTATTTAAGAAGACATCTCCAGGTACTCACCTGTCAGAGACTGAAGCAAGAGTCCATCCCTTTGTTTAACTTTCATTCCTAAGACAACGTTCCAGCTTGCATCCATGTTCTAGGTAGCTCTAAAGAGAAAGGGGGGTCAACATGAACAACCGTCACTTACAGTTAGACTAATTTGGGAGCCAACTCCACAACTTACCAGCTTTGTGGTCTTGGCACTCTCCACTTGCTGCATACTGTTTGCTGAGGACTCGGAGGAAACACTTGTTCAAATGTCTGTTCGAGTATGGTCCTGGAAGAGAAGGCTTCCCTAAGTATGATTCTCTTTTATTCTCTTCTACACAGTTCCCTGTGTTCTGCTTACTGCAGCTCCTTTTCCCTACGGTGGGCTTTAAGTTGCCCATTTTCATCTTGTCTCAACCATTCTCCAAGAACTTAGGCCATGGCTACATAGCGAGTTTGAGTCCAGCCTGGGGAGCCAAGCTGCTCCTTCCTCAGTACTTCTGCTCTGATGGAAAGGTCACTTGGGGTGAGTCATCCAAACACACACGCCTTTCAAGCTGGACAGTCAGAAACCATAAATGGAGAGGCAGAAAGAAGTCATGGTACAACATGTGATCCCAGGGGGTTGTGCTTTGTGGAGAGCATTTGCTCGTGGCTGGAGAAGGGAGTATCTAAGATGACATCCTCTGGCATCATTGAAAGATTCTGCCATTTCCTAACATGTCACACGGAAAACAGCAGTTCACATGCAATACCCTCCCTGTCTCCCCACAAGGAGTATCTGTTGCCTTCTCCGGCATGCAGTGCTCTGCAGACCTGATCAGGGTGAGTCCATTCTCCTTCTTCAGTTACCTGGCCCTAACCCTGTGCCATATACAACCAAGAAGCCCAAACCACAGATGAACTGTTCAGCACAGACCTATCTCTCCAGCCACCGCTACCTGAGTCAGCGTATGCACAATGGTCACTTGGCTCTTTTTTTTTTTTTTTTCTTTGTAAAAGGAAAAGGCAAAAAAACTTCATGCTTAAAAGTAGAAGTGTCAAGATGGTGTTACAAGTATAGTACCAAAGTCTGGAGAGATGCCTCAGACGTATATAGAAAGCTGGCTTTCTAAAATAGCTTCATGGCACTAATCTAAATGGTTTGCATTTCTCCCCTTTAAAGTTTATTTTACTTTTTCTTCTTTTGATTGTAATCAGTCATCTGAAGGATAACTGGGAAGGAGCCTAGCCGGAGTAGGTAGATAGCACCTCCGTCTTCCAAAAGGCAACTGGTGGAGGCCTTTCGGATCAGAAATGTCTCTTTTGTGGTTGTGTTTCCTTTGGTGTGTGCACTAGGGGCTGACCAAGGAGCCTTGCTTGTGATGGCTAAGCATTCCTTCGCTGAGCTGCTCGGCACCCCCAGGCTTAAAGAGCAGAAATTTTTAAATGAGCTATCAAAAGGACACTGGGGAAAGGGGGGATGGAGGGGAACTCAAGTACAGTGGTTCAGACAGTAGCTGTATACATACATGTAAGAAGGGCATAGAGCTCCAGAGCTGAAGGCTAAGGCTATTTCGCTTTCAGACTTGAAAACAAGGAAAAAGCAAATTAGGCACCATGAGTACCCACACCATGAAAACCGTCACCCAAAGCCTTTCTTCATGGATGAGAAAAGTCAAGGGTATTTCTAAGTTAATTGGACACACCATCAAGTATGGCAATCTCAAGTGCATGTCCTTCGAAAGGCTAGGGGTTGATGTCTTTTGAGACAGTGCCTTCATGAAGATCTTTAATCTTCAGGGGGAAAAATGTGTGGTAAGCTCTATACCACTTCTAATTTTTGAATTAAAACAAAGGTCTCTTCAAGGTTGCTACTGGAAGGAGCCACATCATCTTGAGACATGTGGGAGCCTGAAAACCTAACTGGTTAGCTACTTGGCCAGTGAGTGGAACACGGAGAAGAGCTTGCAATGTTTTCTCCAAGTTTCTACCGCCCTCATTAATGAATGCCACCCACAATGAAAACTGAACGCCTCCTAAAGGAGAGGCAGAGTAAAGCAGCATCCTAACACTGATGGCCACTTCGCATCAGCATCCGAAGCTTACGTGTAGCATTTCCAATTTCATGTAAACATAGACTTCCAAATGTGCTCTTTTTTGTCCTATGCCTACACTGCAAAGAAATAAAAGTCAGAAATTTTAGTTTAAAGTTCATTCTTTTATGTTTATGTAACCAACTTGTGAGAGCAAGTACTGTACCCATAGACAATCCCAGGAAGTCTAGAGATGGTGTAGGATGCTGTGGAAGGTGCTCAGATAACGGTGGAATGCGCCCTCAGTGATAAATGAGTCTTTAAGCCAAAGTGTCAGGCAGTTCAGCTAGCAAAAAGGCAGCTGTAAACAGTCTAGGCAGAGGGCAGGTTTGATATGCATGATGTTGCTTGAAGTACCTGCAGGACATCAATCACCTGATGCAGAAGAGCTCTGTGTTCAAGCTACCTCAAAGGAAATTGACAAATTTGTAAACAGAATGACTTCAGCACACTGAAAAATGCAGGAATGTGAATGACAGGGCTTTAAGTCCTGAAGAAAAACCTTCACCAATCATCTGTTCATTCATTCATTTAGCAAAGACTTGTTGAGCATCTGTCTAAGTCCCAGAAACCAGAAAGTCCTGCCATTACAAAGATGGAGAAAATAGGTCTGTGCTCTGTAACTGTTGGGTCTTACTGAAACAAATGCCTTCCATAAATGCTCAACAAACACACACCCATAGGTGTAGCAAAGGACACTGCAGAAACTGTAATTGCTGTTCATGAGATTCCACAGATGGAAAACAATGACAGGAAGAAGCAGAGAACACACAATAAATACTCTTCAGCAACAGAAATAACACAGCAACCAGGCTGCGGGTGAATGCCGCAGGCAGAGCTGATGTAAGAACATCACACTACATGAGCCTATATCTGTAACATTTAATGATGGAATAAACCATGGCACTAGAGCACAGAACATGGCTTTCAGTGAAGGTGAGAAATGAATGTCAGGTTAGTAAGGAAGGGGGCTGCTGGGTACCATTTTGATTTGTGAGCTGAGTGATGGCACCCAGATGTGGTTGTTATAGGTGTCTCTTTGCTCATGGGTCCTCATCAAGGATGGAGCAAGACTCAAAGAAAGAAGTGAGTCAGATTTCTCAGAGCAAAGGAAGACTGCATGCATATAGATCTGAAGATCCCCAAGACCTACCTTTTACCTACCACATCTATGCTTATTCCCAGCATCTTCTCTCTACCTCTTGGCTAGAGGCCTTAAGATATGTTTCCCTACCCCCACCATGTTTGCTACAGTGGTTCTCAACCTTTGTAATGTTGAGACCCTTCCAATACATCTCCTCATGTTGTGGTGAAGCCCCAAGCATAAAATGATTTCCATTACTACCTCTTAACTATAGCTTTGCTACCCTTATGAATCGTAATGTAAATATTTGTTATGTGACTCTCAAAGGGGTTGCAATCCACAGGTTGAGAACCCCTGAATTTTGATCTAGAAAGCATCTGTTCCTTTTTGAGATTGCTCTGGCCCTTGTGGTCAGTGTCATGGCTGCTTGTCTTGAGCCTATCTATATTCTACCTAAGACAGTCAGGTGAAAATGCATAGATCCATGTCTGCCTCTCAGGTGACTCGAGGCTGTTAGTTTGATATTTAACACTACCTAAGACACTTTCCTTCTCTTCCCCCTTTATTCCTGATTCTCTTCCTTCTTCATCCCTTCTGGGATGTCTTAGATGTTATGTCACTTTTCTGATATTCTGCCAATATTTGTTTTGTTTTTTGTTTTCATTTTTCGAGACAGGGTTTCTCTGAATAGCCCTGGCTGTCCTGGAACTCACTCTGTAGACCTGGCTGTCCTGGAACTCATCGATCCACCTTCTCAGCCTCCCAAATGCTGGGATTAAAAGTGTGTGCCACCACCACCAGCTTTGTCAGCATTTCTAACAAGACCATTTTTTAGTAAAGATATAATCACCATATTATTAATACACCTAACAAAAAATGAACAATAGTTCCTTTGTATTGGAACACAAAGCATTTCTAGCTTTTTCTAGATGTCTTTCACAACTGGTCAAGAGTTTTCCGTAAAGTTGCCTATTTTTAATTCCTAAGAGCCCATCTTTTTTGTTCTCCTTTTATGTAACAATTTGTTACAGAAACTGGCGTACACTGGTTCACTTTTTTATGGTAGGAGGTTCCCCTCCTGAGCCTGGTGGAGTGCTTCTGTTTGTCATTTCTTTGCTTAGCGATGGGTCTCATATAGCACAGTTTGGCCTCCAACTTACTGTGTAGCCAACGATGACCCAAAACTTCTGATCCTCCTGCTTCTACCTCCGAGCGCTAGGATTTTAGGAATGTGCCTCCTTGCCCAGTTGTACCAAGACTTTTATGCATGGTAGGTGATCGTGCAACTCACTTAGCTATATCCCTTGCTTTCCTTCTACTGGTAAACATATCTCCTATGGCTGTCTGCACTACACATTGCGGGGTTCGGTTTTGGTTTAAGCCATTCATTTTTGTTGAGCCTTAAACTTCCTTTCTTTAAGATGCTTTGAGACTCTGCATAGTTTCTTTCTGCAGCTCTTTGTCTTGTTTGTTTTATACAGCTCTTAGCTTTGACAGTGGCTTCTTGTTCTATTAATGGTCACCGGACACATAGTCAACTGAAACTAAAACCTCCAGTGTCACTTTCTGGATCCTTTCCATCCCAGAATGCCTCTGGGAGAAGACTTCCTTTCCTATTCCACCTTGTGTTTATTATTATCTTTTGAATTTAGAGTCCCGCAACTGTCTTGGAAGACAGACTGTGTCACTCTCCCAGAAGGGATGTCAGAAAGCTCACAGCAAAGGTGATACTTAGCTGTGGCCACAACTGAAAATTCTCCCTACCATTCCACAGCACTTCACAGTGTGGACCGACACTAGGTGCAAAGCCAACTGAAATCAACTGCCAAGGAATGGACTGCCAGCCTATTAGCCCTCCTATACAGTTTATAAGTCAGCTTGGCCTATTTTCACTCTGACGGTCTGAATAACAGTATCTCTCTAATACTAACATTCCCTCTTCCCTTACACTAGCAAAAAAGTTAGTGATTATTGAAGTTAGATAAGTCATGGGCACAATAACACCCCTTTTAAAATAAAATAATAAAACTGGAAAATGATTAATTCTTTCCTTACACCTGAGTCAGATATGCAGAAGGTGTCAAAAGCTTGAGTCGGTCACTGTTGCATTGACTGGGAGAGCTTAAAAGCTATCTTTTGAGTCGATGGCTCAAACAAGCTTCGGCCTCTCCTGGTGCACAAGACCATTGCATTTGATGCTATTTATTACAACTGAACCCTGTTCATGTGGTATCAGCCTTGTCTCTGCGGAAGCCCATCTATTATCAAAAGCCTCTGCATGCTTTAGGTTCAAAGCACCCAGCAATGGATAGAAAGCCAGGACTGTCCTAAATCAGGAGACCATCACATCACCCAGAAACTGAGAAATGATTACAAGGCACCTGTCTGAGCTCTGCATGGTCCTGCTGGAGAGCAGCAAAACACCCTTCAGGTATACTTTTCTCAAACGAAAATTGACATTGCACATGCAACTGAGGCCTTTAAAGGAAGATGAATATGTTAAGGAAGGTCAAGTACCTTTAGACCAGTGTGGGAAGATGCTCCTGAACCCCTCGGAGACGGGGATGAATGTCAGAGACCAGGCATAGTGACAAGCCACTAACAGGGATACTGTGCTTCCTGACAGTGACTTTATTTCTTGGTGTCTGTGGTTTTCATCTAATTTTCTTTTGTTTCTTTTAATTCCTTTCTTTATTTACCTCTAAGCATTTGGTATATATGTTTGTATGTACATGAGAATTCAGCTGCTTATGCATGTGTGCATGGATGAGCGTGGAAGCAAGAGGTCATCTTTTGAGGCGGAGTCTTTTGTGTGAACTCGATGCTCACTGGTTGGCCAGACTGATTGGCCAATAAACTCGGGGGATATGTTTGCCTCTGCTGATATCCCCAACTAGGCTTACAGACACACCTTCCCAGTCTTTTTTTCCCTTTAATGTGGGTGCCTGGAATCTGAATTCAGGTCCTTCTGCTTATGTATCAGATGTGTTATCAATTGAGCTACCCAGCCCCATAACTTGTATTCTATAAATTACTCAAAATTATTGTGCACCTTTACACTGATTAAGTCTGAGGCCAACCTTTTTCTGAATTTTAGAGAGCATTTCAGATCCACGTGATGCTTAGCATTTAATTCCATGGTGACAAGTCAGTCACCAGGAAATATGTTAAATGTAGCATGGACTCAGTTCTAGAAAATAAAACAGGAAACAAGTCCATTTCCATACCAAAGTGGTGTGTAGAAACAGAAAGATCAAGTGAGACAGAGGCTATTACAGACTAGAAAAGACTTAAAAACCTAAGAATGCAGATTTCCACGAGCCAACAGCAGACTCTTACAACAGGCAAGGTGTGTTTTCCATTGTTTGGTTGTAGTGACGTAATACTGCAGCAAGCGAGTGAGTGTTGAGCTACATAAGTCACTCTTTCATCCCAGAAGTAGGAGGAACATGGACAGCTTAGGTGTAATTTGCTGTTTGTTTTGCTCTTTGGGTTTCTTGCACATTAGATGAAAAAATGACTCAGTGCCGAGACGGCTCAAAGCTCCTGACTGTCGCCTCAAGTTTGTCAGCTGATCACCTGAATCCATCAAGGTGCCCTCAGTGGGGACAGCAGATCTTCCCTGATAGTGACCATAGTCAACAAGTGTTGTCCAGGATTATTCCTTGTGGCTAGAGGAACGGTACTTTGGTCTAGTGAAAGACAGGAATTTTTTAATCAAATCAACTCCTGTGTTAAAATGCTGAGGTGGTGAAATGGCTGAGTAAGGTGCTTCCTATCAAGCTTGGTGACCTAAGTTCAATGCCTGAGACCCACATGGTAGAGGAAAGAGCAGCTTCCCCAAAGCTGTTTTCTGATCTCCACATATGTGCCAATCTACAGGCATGTATACATGCATACATACACAAACAAACACACAGGAAAATTAATTAATTATTGTTTTTAAAATTGGGGAGGAAACATGGCTCAGCAGCTAGAACCCTTGCTGTTCTTCCAGAGAACCACGCAGGGCAGCTCACAGCCATCTGTAGCTCTGGCTCCAGGGGATCCAACGCTCTCTTCCAGCTTCCACAGGTCAGGACTCATGTGAAAACTGACACACAGACACACAGACACATAAATAAAATTCAATCCTTTTTAAAAACCAGCTTTTAAAAACCAGCTTTTAAAAACCCACCTCTCTTTACTTCTGATTTTAAAGAATTATAGTTCTCCAACATTTTCACTTAAACGAATATAAATTGCTAAAATTGGATGTTCTAATTATGTTTCATATTCAGGAAAGAGTTCATGACACTGGCTTACCTAAAAGTTTTATTTTGTGGTATTAAAAAAATCATGTTGAGACTTAGAAGCATTTTGAGAAAGCACTCTAACTACTGATCAATTTACCACTATTGTTATTTATTTCTCTGTCTTCACTCTCTTCCAATTCTTCTAATTTAACTGCTGCTAGTTAAATCTCAGAACAAGTTTAATAAGTTTAAAAAATTGTATCCCACTGGTTAATATTTTAACTCTATATTTATTTCATCTTTTTACATGTTATCATTTGCAGCACACAGCAGCAGGGACCTGGGGTGATTTTTTTTTCCCCTGCGCAAAACTGAGAAGTTTAAGATTACATAAACCACTTCCTCTGGAGTCTGACAGCAGCTGAATGCCTTGCTATGTATGACTTGCATATGTGTGTGTACATGCATACATATGCAAATCAATAAATGCATTGATACATTTGCCTTAGTGAAATTCTCAGGACCTCTAAGAAGAAAATCAGATGTGGAGTTTGGGGACTTTTATCAGAAATAGAGGCTTTAAGTTCTGTAAAACAAAAATAACAGAAGGACAGAGAACCCTCCCTAATACCGTCAAAGGACAGAGGGGGAACAGAACATAACAAGTCCAATTTTGTTTATATTTCAATAAATAACAGGCATTGAAAAATGAACCAAAATCATCATAATATTTATAGTTTTGCAGTGTGCACTTTGTTGTTTCATTTACGGCACTGTAATTCTTAAAATGGAAGGGGCTCTTTGCAGAAGAGGAAGAGGGAGAAATGGAAACATTTATTTTATGTGTGCCCTACAGGAAGAACCCTGAGAGTGGGAGAAACGAAACCCTGAGCCAGATGCCAAGGACTTTGGGTAAGAAAGTGATGTCGGGTTATGTTGAAGAAGATACACTCATGAGGACTGGGAATGTGGCTAGTTGGTAGAGTGCTCGCCCAGCATGCAAACCAGCATGGGTTAACCCCTAGCACTCTGTAAACTGGCTGTGACGGTGCACAGCTGTAATCCCAGCACTTGGAAGGCCCATAGAAAGTTTTAGACAAGCTTGGGGTACGTAAGAACCTCTTTGGAGGGAGAGGAGGAGGAAGAGGGAGAAGAGGAGAAGAAGAAAGAAGAGGAAGAAAAAGAGGAAGAGGAGAAGGAAGAGAAGGAGAAAGAGGAGGAGGAATAGTCTACTCATTTCCAAAGTTGCACACTAGAATATCTGAGGATTTCTGCATCCTGGCCATGCTAGGCCAAACTCCCTGCTAGCTAGCATAGTACCTTAAAGCGGTGCCAGGAACTAACTGTTTCAGATGCCCCAGGTGTTTATTGCACAAAATCGGTTTAGAACTACTGAGGTAAGAGGTTTTTCCTTAATAAGTTCTTTCTCGCAGGGTCAGCATCTGAAGATGTTTCAAGTTTATTATATGCAATTACTATAGCCTACCTTTATGTGAGTAATGACCTCTCAGTTCTCTGGGCCAGTGTGGAGGCAGCCCTTAAGGAGATGCAACAGAAAAAAAATATTTAGCACGCTCAAATATTTAAAGAGAAAAAAACCTAACTTGATGAATACAATTATAATTATTCACCGCATTTTAATGGCATTTCTTTGTTGTTTGTGTCTGCATTTATGTATTCATGTGTGCACGGGTGCATGTGTGCTGCTGACATGTATATGTTCATCACCTTCATTTTAAACTTTTTAACAATCAGAGTTAAGGGTCCCATGGTTGACATGATCTGCTAACGCCCCCCTTTAATTATATTGAAATTTATTCAGAACTGTTTTGAAAGTTTTGTTTTGGAGGAGTGTTTATAAGAAAGTATTTGCTGACGACGCTCTTCTACAGTGTAGATGTAGGTCAGTTCAATATAGTGGCCATATTTGAAATTTCAGAAGACGGAATTTTCTAGTCAAAGGAGACTGCAGCAACTGGGAAGGTCGGACTGTTGTAGGCTAACCTGTCAGCACTAACTACTGTGGTCACGAGGTTGATCCAGGCAGAGATCACCTGACTTCCCAAGACTTCTCTCAAGCCCAGGACAGACTGAGCACAGAGATGATGACACCACAGAAGAATGACATGAATTTTGTCTGAGAGCAATTAGCTGGAGGCTGAAGGCTGGAGGTGCATGTGGGTGGTAAGACCACAGAGAAGGGTGACAACCCACCAGTGGGGCGACAGACGCTGAATGCCTTGTGTCTTCCTGCAGCCCAGTCCTCAAAATGAATGTGTAAGAGATGAATGAAAGTTTAAGAAAGTATAAGCCACTTAACAGTCCTATGGCCTTTTAAATATATATAGAATCTTGTGTATGTGCACCATGTGTCTGCAAGAAGCCAGGAGAGGCCACAGAGAAGTGAAGTTACAGATGGTTGTGAGCCATCATGCAAGTGTTGAGAAGGAAATTGGTCCTCTGTGAGACTAGCAAGTACTCTTAACCAGTTACTAAGACATCTCTCCTGTCCCTTAAACTAATTCTTAAAACAACTTTAACTTTAAAGAGTTAAGTACTGAAAACCAATCCATTTTTTTTCTCAGTATTCTTTTGTTGTTAGCAATCAGTTGGACATTCATAATCACTCTCCTTTAAAACATTCTCTTTACCCTCTAGGTATGTATCTTGGAGACATGGCTTCAGTCAAGTAGTATACTCCGAATGACTGTATCTAAAAGAAATCTTTACTTTTGAAGATAAAATGGAATACTTGTCCACTTGGTAATAGAGATAAAAAATTGGCATACTTTTGCATATTAACATCAGTAGGACACCTTTATTCTGGTATGCCTGTTGTATAAAGAGTGTACCCATTTGATGTTATTTAAAATAACATTTCAGGCCAGGTGAGAGGGCTCAGTGGATAAAGCATTTGTCACAAAATCCCAACAACTTGAGTTCAGTTCCCCAAGCCCACAAAAAGGTAGAGAGAATTGATTTCACAAAGCGATCCTCTGGCCTCTGTGTGGACACACACACACAAACACACACTCACTCACCCTCCCACAATAAGAATAAATGTTTTTTAAAAATTAATAGAGGGACTGGAGAGATAGCTCTGTGGTTAAGAGCTCTTGCTGCTCTTGTAAAGGACTCAAGCTGAGCTCCCCTCACCTTCCATAGCAGCTGACAGCCACCTCTCACTTCAACTCCAGGGATCCAATGTCTCTGGCCTCTTCTCCTTGGACATAACCATACAGATACACAGCTACACACGTGCACACATGGGCATACCTGCAGAATTAAAAATAAAATAAGTCTTTAAAATACTTATAAAAGAAATAATAAAGTTGGAAATTTATTATTTCATAACTCTAAAAAACCAGTTTAGGCAGAATGCTCAGTGAAAGCTAAAACACGTTTATGTAGTCTAGTACTTAATCTTGCAAATATTTCTTTGCAAATTACAATTACAAAGAAAAAGGTGGTACCTTGATGGGGGTTGTGGGGAACTGCCAGACACTATCTCAGCTGAAATAGAATGGACAAACCAAAGTTGAGTTCCCTGATGTTAAGCTCAGGGAGGGATCCCATGGTACTTGTGTGATCTGCTCACCACAATGCACTGGGTCATAAAACACAATGAGGCCATCACCACAAGAGACATGCTGAGCTGCTGATGTAGCTCAGCAGTAGAGTGCTTGTCTGACAAGCATTAGGTCTGTGCTTCAAACTTCAACACTGTATACACCAAAAAGACACATTCTGTAATTGGCCTGTGTCTTAGTTAGGGTTTTACTGCTGTGAACAGATACCATGACAACGGCAACTCTTATAAGGACAATATTTGATTGGGGCTGGCTTACAGCTTCAGAGGTTCAGTCCATAATCAATAAGGCAGGAGCATGGCAGCATCCAGGCAGGCGTGGTGCAGGAGGAGATGAGAGTTCATCTGAAGGCTGCTAGTGGAAGACTGGCTTCCAGGCAGCTAGGGTGAGGGTCTTAAAACCCATGCCCACAGTGACACTCCCACTCCAACAAGGCCACACCTCCAAATAGTGCCACTCCCTGGGCCAAGCATATTCAAACCATGACAGCCTGTATGATCCAAAATTGTTCAACCTGTCATGAAAGGTTGAAGTTCTATACAAGAGATTAAAGAACACAAAACCAAATACAATACATATTCCTTGGTCATATTCTAGATATGGAAGAGAATTGCTTTTTCTACAAATTATAGTAAAAGGGGAGATGAGAAATCTAAATATATGTTGGACAGAATTGCATACATGTTAAGTTTCCTGAATTGATTTCAAGGCAATAAAGTCATTGGTAAAGATACACACTTGAAGTCACTTATGGCTATAGAACCATGATGTCTAAAATAGGTCATCAAAAGTAACAAAATAAGGCAGATAAGATGGCTCAGGGCAGACAGGCCTTTCCTGCTAGTCCTGACAACCTGCCTGAACTCCTATCTCCAGAACCTACAGAGTGGGAGGAACCAGACTTCTGTAAGTTGTCCTTTGAACTTCACCCTCCCCCAATAGTAAATAGATAGCTTTTAAAAATAGTACAGTTGGTTAAAAATTAATAAACCTAGATGACAGGCATAAGAAGTTCGTTGTGCTATGTAAGATCTAGGGATTTTTCTTCTCAAATAAAACACTTGTAAAATCCGAAGGGAAAAAAAAAACCAGAATACTCACGAAGCCTGTTAACAGACATCATTTGGGGAAGGTCCCTCAGGTGTTTGTTTGGTTTTTCACTTCCTCCTCCATCTCAGCCCTCTCTGAACACTTTAACAAGTGTTAAATGGTTTGTGAGGAGACAATAAAGCTCTAGGAAAGAATTCAATTTAAAAGAAATCATTTTAAAAATTGACAAATCCATTTATGGTTCAATAACCATCTCCTAATTTATTGGGTTAATAAATTCAGGATTTGGAGCAGTTAGATTTTTCTGGCATTTTTACTGTTGTAAAACATATGTAGCATAAAATTTGCCATTATAACCAATTTTTGGTGACATTAAGGACATTCACATTGATGCAGTCATCACTATCATTCATCTCTAGAACACTTCGGAGCATTTCATCAACTGTCCCGGGCTCTCTACATTAAACACGAATTCCCCATCCCTCTTCTTAGTCAATTTATGCAATCTAAATATGCATCCCTTATCAGACGTGTGTCTTGCAAATATTCACCCCATTCTATAGGTTGGTTGCCTTTTTCCTTTGATGCACAAAATTTTCAAGTTTGGGGCTGGTCTTACAGCTCAGTGGTAGAACACCTTCCTAGTGCATATGAAGAAGTTTTTGTAATTTTCATAAAGACTGAAGTTCAGCTTTTTTGCTTGGTGTTTGGAGTACTGAACAGCAGTAGATGGTTTGTTTTGGGTTTGTTTGTTTGTTTGTTTCTCTTTGCCTTTTGGAACATTAATGACAGCCATCATTCACCTTTGCAGACGATGTAATTGACATGTGCCACTCTTAGTACTTTTTGAAACTAAAATATTACTGACTCTTTGGCATAATGAGTACCCATTAAATCTTCCTTTGAATACTTCCTGGAATGTCTCAGAAGCCTACCTCATGTGCTCCAGAACAAATGCCTTGTTCCAGTTTTGTTTTTTCACTTCAGGCTCCTTTATTTTGCTTGAGTTGCCATTGACCCTTATGGGGTTTTAACGCTGCCAGTGTCCTCCAACTGCACATGCTCCAAAGTGCCCTCTCCATCCTGAACTCGGTACCTCAAGCTCCCTTGCACAGAAACCTGTCACTTTCCTGCCCTGGGGAAGTCACAGAGGTTAGCATAGAACATGATGGACTGAGTGCTGAGTTGCAGGTTAGGGACCCAAAGTACTACTAAAGAAAATATTGACACATGCTAAGAGTAAGGAAGACTTTGTTCAGAACCACTGTGAAAGGTGTCAAGATTATTACAAGTCGGGAGAAGACTGGGCTCTCCTCCAAACATAACAAGGGCAGGATTCATAACCAAAGAGTGAGTGCTTATGTGAACAGAAAGGCCAGAGAATGGAAAATTACATCAAGGGATCCTAGTTAAACTAACTCAATAAGATTCTTGTGGAAGATGGGCCATAGTTATCAGGTGCCAAAAGGACAGAAGGAGGAATTTAATTAGATTGCCTCTAAATGACAACTCGATTCTTAGAATAATGAGTGCAGGTTCGAAACCTGGTGATGGCCTGCTAAAGAAGAGAGCTTGGCAAACAGTCTGACTATAAAGTTCATTACAGGAGAGAACCTCTGTCCATCTCTCCCCTGTTCAAAGCAGGAAGACCCAAGGCAGCCCAGGGACAATTTCTCTGTGGTTACTCTACTCTGATACTCTGTTTGCAAAACAAATCTGGTTTAATTAGATTTGTCCTGGTTACTACATCAATAAAACACAAACTGTAAAGAACTACATTGGTATTTAGATTTTTCTTGGCTGGTATTTTCCATTAGGATTCAGATTGTATTTTTTAAAGCTTCCTAAGAAGCTGGGAAGATGGCTCAGTGGGGTAAAGTTCTTGCTGTGCAAATGTGAGACCCTAAACTGGGATCCCCAGCATCCAGGTATAAGTTGGGCAAGGTAGCTTGTCATTCCAGTTCTGTCAGGGCAGTCGCAGAAGGATCCCTGGACACAGCCAACACAGTCAAATCTGTGAGTTTCAGGGTCATTTGTAAAAATAATGTGGGACCAGATACATGGCTCAGCAGTGGAGCCACCAAGCCTGATGACCTGAGTTTGGTAGAAAGAGAGAATTGATTTCTGTATGCAGTCTTCTGGCCTTTGCGTGCATTACACACAAACTATACACAAAGCCTCTTGACACTAGGAAGCCATACCAGAACAAGGCTTGGGACTAGTTCTTTCTCCTGCTCTTGAATGCATCTATGCTCTTTTCCTAGTCTGCACAAAAGATACACTGCCCTTCCCCTCATGTACTTTCAAACTCCCTTAACCTTTCTGACCCCTGTTGGGTGCTTTGTCAGGAAGGTGCACTAGGGGAGGTGACCCTAACCTAAGGTCACTTCACCAGGTTCTGCAGTAAGTTATTAAAACCATGTGGTCATATCTGGTGTTTCTACCCCTTTCCTGCTATATTCTGCCACAAAGAGGACATGTTCACACTGAACTTGTGCAAATAATAAGATTACCATGGAAATAAGAATATTCAATCAGAATTTCTGAATTTGGAAAGGATCAAGCAAAGGAAAAAAATGTGTTTCATTTCTGTTTACAAAGGTATAATCATTGCCATGAGTTATAGATAGCTTAGGAGAAAAAAGTTCCTCATAACTCCCTCCCCAACTCTGCTACAAAAACATCAAAGAATTAGAAAATACCTAAGCTAAAAGCAATAATCTCCCCTCATCAATTGCCCATTGCAGGGCAGTTAACTCTTGCTTGCTCAGCTTGACATCAAGTCAGCAGCTTCATGAAATGAGCCTCTCTCTGTAGCTGGAAGTCCTAAGAATAGTGGCTGGCCTCAGTCACCACTGTGAACCCAGAGTCCCTGCCTGGCAAGTTTCTTTCCTTGAGTCTCTGAAACATTCCCTAGTTTGAAAGCAGGAACTCATTCTATAGCTATAGGGTAGGCTGGCCTGGAACTCTGTGTATAGCCCAAGCTGGCTCCAAACTCCCCAAGTACCCGCCACTCCTTTCTGAGCACTGACTTTGCAGGAATATACCACCTTGCCAGCTCACTGACAGTTGTTTTCTGTGGAGTATTGCCTAGAGTGGATTGCAGAAGATAATGAGAAAAAAATGGCAACTATCTGTGAAAGGCAAAACTTTTAGCATGGTCATGCTTAAAGACCTAATGAGAGTTCGTGCAATAAGAAATGTAGGGGGTTGTGTCCAGCTTTTGGCTATTATAAATATGGCCACTATGAACATATAGGAGCATGTGTCCTTAGCATGTGTCTTTATTACATGTTGGAGCATCTTCTGGGTATATGCCCAGGAGTGGAATAGCTGGGTCCTCAGGTAGTATTATGTCCCTTTTTCTGAGCATCCTCCAAACTGATTACCAGAGTGGTTGTACCAGCTTGCATTCCCACCAGCGATGAAGGAGTGTTCCTCTTTCTCCACATCCTCTGTCTTCTGCTGTCACCTGAGTTTTTGATCTTAGCCATTCTGACTGGTATGAGGTGGAATCTCAGGGTTGTTTTGATTTGCATTTTGCTAATGACTAAGGATGTTGAACATGCTTCTCAGCCCTTCTGAGTTTCCTCAGTTGAGAATTCTCTGTTTAACTCTGTTCTCCATTTTTTAATAGGGTTATTTGGTTCTCTGGAAACTAACTTCTTGAGTTCTTTGTATATATTGGATATTAGCCCTCTATCAGATGTAGGATTGGTAAAGATCTTTTCCCAATCTGTTGTTTGCCATTTTGTCCTATTGACAGTGTCCTTTGCCTTACAGAAGCTTTGCAATCTTATGAGGTCCCATTTGTCTTCCATAGGGCCCAAGTTCAATTCCAAGCAACCACATGGTGGCTAACAACCATCTGTAACTCCAAATCCAGAGGATTTGATGAACTCTTCTGACCTCCTGGGGCACCACACAAGAATGTGTCACACAAACATACATAAAAATTATTCATATGCTTAAAATATTCACATGCATAAAATGTATGAAATAATTTTTATAAGAAACTTAGTTATTTCTGACACACACTTTATTTTGTTTCTGTTTTGTTTATTTTTGAGACAGGGTCAGGGTCTTTTAAAGCCCAGAGTAGAAGCCTGAGAATGACCTTGCACTTCTGTTCCTCCCACATCCTTGGGTGCTGGTTAGAGGTGTGTTTCACCATGCCTGTCTTTGGCTACCGAAAGATTAGTTGAATCCAGGACATTGTGGCTGCTGGCCAGCACTGTACCAACCAAACTACACCCCTAGCCTTTGTTTACTATTTTTTTTCTAATCTTTTTTGAAACAGGATTTTCAAACTTACCTCAAAACTTTGTTTTTTTCTTTTTTATTTAGGGTTTTCAAGATGGTTTGTCTGTGTAGCTCTGGCTTTCCCGGAACAAGCTGTGTAAACCAGGCTGGCCTCAAATTCAGAGACCTACCTCCCTCTGCCTCTGCCTCTGCCTCTGCCTCTGCCTCTGCCTCTGCCTCTGCCTCTGCCTCTGCCTCTGCCTCTGCCTCTGCCTCTGCCTCTGCCTCTGCCTCTGCCTCTTGAGTGCTGGGATTAAAGGCATGCACCACACACACAGCATTGACCTCTAATTTTTCAAGCCTCCCCCCTTCTTAAATCCTAAGACCACAAACAGGCATGCATAGCAATAGTTTGGCTAACCACTTTGCTCCCAGAGGGTCACATGTGCTCCCTACACACACACACACACACACACACACACACACACAAAAGTGTTAATTTTAATGTGCCTTGACTAGTTCAAAGGTTGGGCACTTCTAATCCTTCCTGCTGCTAGCAAACGTTCCCCTCCAGTATTCCTGAGGTAACATCTTTTGTTTTGTTTTGTTTTCTTGTTTTTTATTTTTTTGTTTGTGTGTTTTTGCTTTTTTTTTTTTCGAGACAGGTTTTCTCTGTGTAGCCCTGGCTGTCCTGGAACTCACGCTGTAGACCAGGCTGGCCTCGAACTCAGAAATCTGCCTACCTCTGCCTCCCGAGTGCTGGGATTAAAGGCGTGTGCCACACCTATCAATAAATGGGGAAGAGAGCTAAACAGAGAATTCTCAACTGAGGAAACTCGAATGGCCGAGAAGCACCTAAAGAAATGTTCAACATCCTTAGTCATCAGGGAAATGCAAATTAAAACAACCCTGAGATTTCACCTCACACCAGTCAGAATGGCTAAGATCAAAAACTCAGGTGACAGCAGATGTTATCGAGGATGTGGAGAAAGAGGAACACTCTTCCACTGCTGGTGGGAATGCAAGCTGATACAACCTCTCTGGAAATCAGTTTGACGGACCCTCAGAAAAATGAACGTAATACTACCTAAGGACTCAGCTATTCCTGGGCATATACCCAGAAGATGCTCCAATATGTAATAAAGACACATGTTCCACTATGTTCATAGCAGTCATATTTATAATAGCCAGAAGCTGGAAACAACCCAGATGTCCCTCCACAGAGGAATGGATACAGAAAATGTGGTACATTTACACAATGGAATACTACTCAGTTATTAAAAACAATGACATCATGAAATTCGCAGACAAATGGATGGAACTTGAAAATATCTTCCTGAGCAAGGTAACACAGTCAGAAAAGAATGAACATGGTATGTACTCACTGTTAAGTGGTTATTAGCCCAAAAGTTTGAAATACCCAAGAGTCACTTCACAGCAACAGTAGGGCTGAGTGTGAGGTCCCAGATGGAGGACTTGGAGAAGGGACTAAAGGAGCTGAGGGAGTTTGCATCCCCAGGGAGGCAGCAACAGTGGTAACTGGCCTGACCCCTCCCCCCCCATACTCCTGGAGACTGATCCACCAACCAAAGAATACACATGGAGGGACCCATGGTGCTGTCCACATATGTGGCAGAGGAGGGTCTTGTTATCCATCAGGGGGAGGAGAGGCCCTTGGGCCTGAGGGTGTTAGATCCCCCAGTAGAGGAGAATGCCAAGGAGGGAGGACGAGAGTGGGTAGGTGGGTGGGTGGGGGAATACCCCCATAGTTGCAGGGAGAGGGGAGAGGAAATGGGGAGGTTCCAAAGGGGAGGTCTGGAAAGGGGGAAACATTTGAAATGTAAATAAAGTATGAAAAATAAATAAATAAATAAATAAATAAATAAATAAATAAATAAAATTTAACAATCCCAAACCTAGGACAGTGGTGGCACACGCCTTTAATCCCAACACTCAGGAGGCAGAGGCAGGTGGATTTCTGAGTTCGAGGCTAGCCTGGTCTACAAAGTTGAGTTCCAGGACAGCCAGGACTACACAGAGAAACCCTGTCTCGAAAAATAAAAACAAAAAAACAAAAAAACCCAAATCTATATTTCATCTCTGCTACCCCAAACACAATTTTGGAAGTGGCCCACATGGCCACTTTCCCCTATTCTCACACGTCGTCGGCAGGCCTTTAGGTCTGGTCTTTCTTTTTCTCTATCATGGCGATCTCTTTCTCCTTCCTCTCTCCCAGTTCCTTGCCTCCAAGTTCTGCCTCAATATACCTGCCCAGACATTGGCTGTTGGCTTTTTATTGATCTATCAAAAACCAGTTGAAGGGGGGAGGGACTTGGAGAGATGCTCAGTGGTTAAGAGCACTGACTGCTCTTCTGAAGTTCCTGAGTTCAAATTCCAGCAACCACATGATGGCTCACAACCATCTGTAATGAGATCGGATGCCCTCTTCTGGTGTGTCTGAAAACAGCTACAATGTACTTACATATAATAAATTAATAAATCTTTTTTTAAAAAAAAAAAAATGAGGACAAGGACCGTCAGCGTTTGAACACGCAGATTCCCAGTTTTGGGGACTGGATTAATTCAAAGCATTAGAACCAATTCCCAACAGGCATGTGTCACTATGCCAAGCTATGCACCCGTTTTAACATAACAAAACCAAAACTAAAATTATGGCTGGTAAAATGAAACAGAATATATAATGAGCAATAAGAAAATTAATTATCTATGAATATCATGTGATTTCTGAAATATTTACCTAAAATATCAGTGTTTACCTCTAAAATATGACCTCGGGTTATTTTTGTTACATTGAGGTGGGGGAAACTTGCCCATTGTGGTGGCACTAGTCCTTGCGCAGGGGATTCTGAGTTGTTTGAGGGTGGAGAATGCAAGATGAGCTCAAGTATGGGAACCTTCCTCACAGTCAACTCTTGACTGTGGATACATTGTTATCTCAAGCTCCTGCCTCTGTGGCTTCTCCACACAGTTCTGACACTGGAACTGTGTACTAGAACAAACCCTTTCTCCTTTATGTTGCTTCTGTCGGGGCATTTTATCACAGCAACTCCAAAAGGAACCAAGACATAAAGAAACATCATCTTTAAGAAAGAAAACCAAATTCTGCTTTCTTTCACAGCTGTGTGCTTTTGCTAGTCCATCTTCACCAATGTTTGCTGAAATTTTTCCCTTTAAAAATAAAACCTTATAAATAAATCCATCCAATCTCAGTCACCTCCTTTGACCCCCTGAGAATACACACTGACTATGCATCCAGGCCATGTCCTATACTTTCTGTTTCTTCTTGTGGGACAACCAGCCATTTCAATTTAGGAAAACAATTATTCTCTTGCCTCTTTAACAGAAATAAATCCTACATCCCCTGAATGATTTTCCTGTGATGTTACTTCTCTTCACATTTATTTTATTCTAGTAGTTTTATTTATATGTGTTGATTATAATTTTTCACAGTAAAATACAAAATAGTGAAATTTGTGAGTTGTTCTTTACAGACCAGCCTTCTGTGGCAGGCAGACTAGTGTATTGTAGGGCCGTGCGCCATCTGATGTTTATAGGTACATGCTTTTCACAGTACAGCTTTCTAATGGGGCAAAAGAATATGTTTATTAAAATATCCAACTGAAAGTATTCTCTCGGTGCCATATAAAAATAAAAAGCCAGTATGGTGGTTCATGCTTGTAATCACAGCATCCAAGAGATGGAATTGGAGGACCAGAAGTTCAAAGTTACTCTTGAGTGCACAATGAATTTAGGGCCAGCCTGGGTTATATAAGACTCTGTCTCAAAAGACTAAAGACTATCTATCTATCTATCTATCTATCTATCGAGAGAGACTCTGTCTCAAAAGACTATATATATATTTCGTCTTCCTCTTCTTCTCCTCTTCCTCCTCCTCCTCCCCTTCCTCCTTCTCTTTCGTAAGAAGTGTTTTAAACTGGCATGGTGGCACATACCCATAATCCCAACACTAAGCAGAGGCAGGAGAATTACCAAAAGTTCAAGGCCAATCTAATCTTCATATTAAGTTCAAGGTCCACCTGGATGTGTAGGAAGACTTTTGTTCCATAAATACATGTTTTCATGCTTTATTTTACTTACAAACAACCTAGCTGCTTAGTAAACATCTGTTACTCAGTGTAATTCTGAGGCTAGAAGTTACCAACAAGATTTTGGAAACTTCCAGGAAGTCATCTCATTGACCATGATTAATCATCATCTCATGCCATCTGATGATGCAATATATTAACTGCTTTTATCACATATACATATCAGACAAATATACTCAAAACAAAAACCTGAATGAGTTAAATACTTGAGAGTTTTTCTTACTGGTATGGTTGCGATATATGAAAAGCTATTGCAATTCATCTTTCTATATCTTTACCTGTGCACTTGTCTCAAAATTAAATTTATTCCTTAGATATTTAAACACCTGATAGAAAATCCTTTACCTCCTCAGTAACCTCCATGGGGATAAGAACATGCTTGCATTATGGTTAGAACCAAAAAGCGGAAGGCACATCCACTTCTTTTAAACCAAAAATGCCAAACTAGGCTCATCAAAGATTTTCCTTAAAACTTAAAAAACACATTGCTAGCAAGAAGGTTAGGCTGACTCCATGACAGACTTCAAAGTGGCAGTTCAGGAGATGAGGCCTAAATCTCTGTTTCCAAGAAATGGGCAAGTCCAGACCTCAGAAGCTGCCTTGTCACTGGGCCTAAGGCAAGGACAGTTTCCAGACCTCCCCAGCAGCAGTTTCCAGACCTCCCCAGCAGCAGTTTCCAGATCTCCCCAGCAGCAGTTTCCAGTTTCAAGATGGAGAAGGATAAAGGTCACCTACCCCAGAATCCCCTAATATGCTTTAAATCAGGCCTGCAAGCTCACTTGGTTGTCTCTCTATCTTGGTAATGGGGAGACCCCAGCATGCTGGACTTCTGCAGAATAAAACACTCTTTGAGTTTACATACTATTTGAGTCCAGGTGTCATTCTTCAGCAAATAATGGACCCTTACATTAGTGTCTGTATTTCTAAGAGGTAGGATCATTTTCAATCTTTATAAGCATTTATTTATTTCTAAGTGTGTTTAAATGGAACATCTAAATCCTTCATATTTTAGAAATTAATTTGATAATATTACCTTTAGAGGTATAAAAAATATGCACAGGTTATATATATATATATATATATATATATATATATATCCATTGTACATATGTAGACATTCAAAGAGATTCAGCCATGAAGCAGTTAAATACAACAATACCCAACTACTTGGTTTATATAAAAAATAGTTGGCACTCCTCTCTGCTCCAGTTTATATTTTTATCTGAATTATGTTTTTGGCAAATGGGACATGCTAAGGTTGAGTACACAGTAGATGGTTCAAGCTTTTTATAAGTGTTTGTAGAAGGAGCTTTTGGACTGTCTTCCCTTTCTGTCTTACAAAGGCTGTGGCTTACAGTTCAGGCAAAGGCTGAGGAAGATCAAGTAGCTGTTTGCTTGTCACCAAAGCTCATCTGAGACAATACAGTGTCCTCTTCCTTTGCAGTTCAGATAGTGATTTACAAGAGTCTTTAAGTTCCTTGTGAACTCTATTGGGGGCAGGGTTTAAAGCCATACCCTCTGTTGTAAACTAAGGATGTGGGATGGAAAAAAAACAAAACAAACAAAAACAAAGGGAGCGGTGTTGAGTAGAGGGATGAACGAAGTACGGGATTGAAGGGATGAGTCACAGGACTCAAGGAAGTGGAGGAGGCAGGGTGGGGGTGGGGCGAAGAACTGGATGGGGGGGAGGGACAGGGTGAGCGGAGGGGAGGGGGGCAGGAGGGGCTTGGGAAGGGGGCGAGAGGGGGATCGGTGATGGGGAAGGAGGAGCTTGAGGAAGGAAAGAGTAGCCAATTAGGGAGAGTTTAAGTTCCAGGTTATGCTTAGTGGAAGGTACCACAAGGAAGGCATCTGAGGGCTCAGATGTAGGATGCTTTCTTGTCTTGTGAGACGTGTGAGACACTCTGTGTTCTGTCCCCAGTACAAACTGGGCATGGTGACGCAAGCCTATAATCCCAGATTCAGGAGGCAGAGGCAGGAAGATCAAGAGTTTAAAGGTTATCTTCTAGTACAAATCAAGTTTGAGGCCACCCAAGTGAGACAGGAAAGAGGGAGGGGGAAGGATGCAGGGAAGAAAGAGAGAGGGGAAGTCAAGGAGGGCCCATTGAAAGCAAAAGGAGGGAGAAGAGGGGGAGCAGGGAGTGGGAAGTAGGATAGGTGGGATGAAGGAAATAAGGACAGACAGACAAGTACAGAGTCTGTGCAACAATAATGAAACAGAAAAAGAGCAGAAGTTTAAAGACAGTCTCTGTCTGTGAGATGCCCCACCCCACCACCACCGCCATGCTGCCACCGCTCCTGCTGCTTCCACTCCACCCCCAAGGGTGTGGGAGGTGGGATAAACAAGATCAAACAGAACATAGAAGCCTCCCAGCATTCAAGGAGTGGGTCCTTGCTTGAAACAGCCAGGCAGGATTTCTGGTTCAAGAGCTACAACCGCAGAAAGTACACTCAACACCTTAGGATGCAAAATCTGTCCCCACAACATGCACCACAGTGATCTGCCTCACCAGCTCAAGAGGCTGACTCACCAAAGGGATCACGGGAAGCTGGTCATGGGTACAGCCAAATTCATCAAAGGCACACACTTGAACACAGGGGAAAAAATCCAGAGCCCAGGAATGAGTTTGATCTTACCCACACCACTGCATCAAAACCATGGCTAGGGGAAATTACTCTGATACTTAATCATGGTGAGACTTTACTCAAGATGACTTCCGGGGGACATCAAGAATTTCTCAGACGTGACTGAGGGTGTAGCTCAATTGGTAGGGTGCTTTCTAGCTTACTTGAGGCCCTAAGTTTGATCTCCAACACTGTATAAACTGAGGCGATTGTACGCATTTTAATATCAGCACTCTGGAGTGGAGGCTCAATCCTGAATATAGCAGGAGCAAGAGGGGTCCACAGACAATGAACAACATCACAGGATCAGTGGATGAGGTTACTTAGATGAACCATCAAGGGAGGGGGTATTTTTTTGTTGAACAGATTGCCTGATGACTTAGCAGGGTTCTTTCTGCAAGCAGGCTTCCCTGGACCCAGCTTAAAGGGACCTGGTTGAAACCTCCTTGAGATGTGGGTGCAGAGGATCTTGACTAAAGTTCCATTGGAAGAGAGTCTGTCACTCCCTACAATGTTCTGCAGTTGTCCTTGAGTGTCTGAGTGCAAATGAAAATCACTGTAAAATGATGAGGAGACTGAAGAGGACAGGAACAATTATCAGTGTGCCTAACATTTCCCTCTCCTCTTGAACCAACAGGCTCTGTCTTTTGGGTTTGCTCTGGCCTTCATTTTCCCCATCAGTCCTGTGTAGAAGCCAGTAGGCCTCACTCAACACAGCCTGGGTGTGCTTCGTTGGGATTCCATTACTCAGGTGCAAGGCAGAGAGCAGTTTAGTCAACACATCATCTCCCACGATCTGGTGTCCTGGTCACCAAATGAACAAAGACGGGCATGGCCTAGCACATATCTTTCAGGAATAAAGTCACTTTTAGGCATGGAGTAATTGAAATACAGAACACTCAGAAAAGATATTCCCTTCCCCTGGAGAGGCCTGGTGTGCTCAGCTGGCAGTACACTGGTTGAATTGAGCAAGCAGCTGTCTCCTTTCAGAACTATTTGGATTGTGGCTTGTGGCTTCCCTTGGGGGTTGGGGCTAACTGGCCTTAGATTCATATTACTAACAAATGTAGGGAAGAAAACAGAAATGGCAAGTTGACCTAAGGACAAATCTTAGTGTTGTGCGCTGAACCAGGAGGCAGATGCAGCTGTGATGATTTATGACTTTAAATACTGGGAGATCCTTCCCTGCCCCTCACTGGGATGTTTCTACTAATGATCCTTGATTTTCACTGGGGCTTATAGTGAGCACTTCACCTTTGGCCACACTGTCCTGTCTTCTAAACCTGCTCTTCAGCTTCCTTCTTCCACCCTTCCCTTGTAGAGCAGAATAAACCATGGAATTATAAGCAGGAAGTTTTTAAAAATAAAACCATTTCCTGATCTCTCCTTTCTGGCTACACCTGAAATACTCACAGAGACACATCATCTTCTGGTCTCGAAGGCTGACTTTTCCTATTCTAAAAATCATACTGCATTATGAAAACTGCTCTAGATAGCTCTTCGAAGGAGCGCTCATATCCCAGTCGAATCTTCCCCTTTTCAAGATACTTTGCTCCTTGCTCCAATTTCATGTTCTACCATTTCCTTCATTTCTTTTAACCTTTTAGCATTTTATCAGGTCTGTCTTAGTCAGGGTTTCCATTTCTGTGAAGAGACACCATCATCTAGGTAACTCTTATAAAGGACAACACTTAATTGGGGCTGGCTTTTACAGGTTAGGAGCTTCAGTCCATTATCATCATGGCAGGAAGCATAGCAGCATTCAGACAGGCATGGTGCAGATGGAGCTGAGAGTTCTACATCTTCATCCAAAGGAAGCCAGGAGCAGACTATCTTTCCTGCATGGGTGGAGCTTCAAAGCCCAACCCAACAGTGACACACTTCCTTCAACAAGGCCACATCTACTCAAACAAGGCCACACCTCCTAATAGTGCCACTCCCTGGGCCAAGCATATTGAGCCAACCACAAGGTCCAACATTCAGTTGATACAAACACTGAGCTTGGTGTTTTTTATGCCTGAGAATGGCGTTGTGTCTAACATCTCATTTAGTTTCACAGACTTCCAGGCCTTAGCCTCAGAGTAGCAAACAAATTTCTTCTAAAAAGAGGAGCACCTGCGTTTGATCATGGCTCTCTAAATAGAACTGAGAAGTGCTCTAAGGGCATGCATCAGGTTAGCAAAACAGAAAACAACTGGCTTATGGAGTTTAGACTTGAGTTTGACCTCTGAGAACCTTCAGGACCCTGAAGGTTATCCTCTGAATGACAGTTATACATGCACACACAAATACACTCGCATAAATATAATACTAAAAGTTAAAAGAAAGTTCAGAGCTGGATATGATAGACCACATCTGTAATACCAGCACTCAGGGCGTAGAGGCAGGAGGATTACCACTTCCAGCCTGGGCTGACAGTGAGAGCTTACCAGGAGGAGGAGGAAGGGGACAAGGATGGGGTAAAAGAATAAACAGAAGCAGGGGAGAAGGGAGAGGGGAGGAAGAGGAGGAAGAAGAGGAATGGCAGGAGGAGGAGGGAGGGAGGAGGAGGAGGAGAACGAGGATTGAAGTGGGGGAGAAGATTGTTTGGGTTGTATCGTGAGAAGGCTTGCCAATACATCTAAAATTTCACCATGCCTGTTCTTCGGCTTCTAATTGTGTCCTGGAAGCCTTGTTTTCACCTTTTGCTATATGAATCCCACACTGGGATAGATCACAGAATATCTTACAACAGATACAGGGCAACTATGTCAACTGTTATCTTTTGTTTTGTTTGGTTTTTGTTTGTTTTTTTTTTTTTTTTTTGGTTTTTCGAGAGAGGGTTTCTCTGTATAGCCCTGGCTGTCCTGGAACTCACTCTGTAGACCAGGCTGGCCTTGAACTCAGAAATCCACCTATCTCTGTCTCCCTAGTGCTGGGATTAAAGGTGTGAGCCACCACTGCCCAGCAATTGTTACCTTTTAAACAAGCCAGACTGCTCCATTTTCTGGTACCCATGTCTCTATAGAACTGTCTATTTTCTAGAACTCTGTGTTAGAGCAGAAAGAATGAACAGAGATCCAGACCAGAGTAGATTGTCATATGTTGAAGCTCCAGACTGCCAGTGTCTTCCAAGCTGGTGGCAGGCCATGCTCTTGAGGAAGAAGGGCAAGACCTGTGCCCAGGATAACAGCAGCACTTGAGAGAGGTGGAGAACAGACAAGGTTCAAAGCCTGGAGCAGCTTAAAGCTTATACCTTATGTTGCTCTGTTCAGCTCTACTTGGTGACAGTGATCTTTGTGGAATCTGAGAAGCAGCTACAGGGGCTGGAGAAAGAGCTCAGCAGTTAAGAGCACTAGCTGCTCTTCCAGAGGACATAGGTTCATTCCCAGCACCCACATGGCAGCTCACAACTGTCTGTAACTCCAGTTCCAGAGAATCTGACTCCCTCTTCCCACCCCCTTACACAGACCCAGCACACGGACAAC
Organism: Rhynchomys soricoides; assembly: GCA_019843965.1. Taxonomy (NCBI): domain Eukaryota; kingdom Metazoa; phylum Chordata; class Mammalia; order Rodentia; family Muridae; genus Rhynchomys; species Rhynchomys soricoides. The sequence goes on from JADRCH010000235.1 coordinate 4,305,752, forward strand.
ATGCAAGTAAAAAATTTTACCCTTACACATAAAAGTAAATCGAATTTTTTAAAAACAATTTCAGACTGTAATTAATCTTGATTGTTAGCTTGGTAAGATTTAGAATCATCAGGAACACACATTCCTAGGAGTGTCTCTAGGCATTTCTAGATGGGGTTAATTAATGTACAAAGAGCCGCCACAGATGTGAGTGTCAGACATGAACTAAGGTCCTGGACTGAATAAAAAAGGAGAAAGGGAGGAGAGGAGTCACATTCATTCTTCTGCTTTCTGACTGTGGATGCAGTGTGGCCAGCTGCCTCAGCACCCTACCACCTCACTACAGGGGTTCTTCCAGCCACACCTTCCCATGTGGCGGACTGTACTCAAACTGTGTACAGGGTTCTCCAGAGGAACAAAACCAATGGGATATACATGTATGTATCCAGACAGACAGACAGACAAACAGACAGACAGACATGTGTGTGTGTGAATTCATTAAATCAGATATAAAATAGTAACAATAGCAAAATCCTGCCTGATTGCTGAGAGTCTTGTAGCTTACTTGATCTTCGAGGCTGGGTGCCTCAGCAGTCATGGCAGTTCTACAACAGTTGTTTCTCACTTTTCATGGTACAAACAACAGCCAGTAGAGTCACAAAGCAGTTGCCTCCATGGTCTTAATGGACACCTCAAGCCTGGAAGGTTCCCAGAGAGTGGCTGGTCCTTAGTCCACAATGACTGGAAGACCTGGTTCTGGCATCAGGGAAGGAATCAGCAGCAGCAGGAACATAATAAATCAACTCATCAACAAGGAAAAAGGCCGAGCAAGAAATGGCCTTCCTTCCGCCACACTTCTTTTTTAGTATTAAACTTTATTACTTTTCATTTACATTTCATTACATCCCACTCACTGCCCACCTCCCCACTATCCCCTCCAACAATTCTTTTCCCTTCTCCTCTGAGCAGATGGGGGTTCCTGGGTATCCCCCCACCTGGCACAAGGAGTCTCTGTGAGGCTAGGCACATCCTCTCCCACTGAGGCCAGACAAGGCAGTCTAGCTAGAAGAACATATCCCACACACAGGCAACAGCTTTTGGGATAGCCCCTGCTCCAGTTACTCTGGACCCACATGAAGACCAAGCTGCACATTTGCTACATATGTGCCACACTTCTTATCTGGGCTGCCAGAATGTGTCTTCCACAATCGTGGTGGGTCTCTCTAAGCTGCCTTTGAATTAAATTCAGTTCTGAGAACGCATTCTAGAGACCTCAAGTATGCTGGGAGTCCTAAAATCCATCCACCTACTAGAGACTCAAGCCTGGAAGTCAATGGACTACCTAGGAAGGGAGCCTCTGTTGCAGTGGTGACTCTGGACCTCCTTCTGGAATTCTCAAGAAGCTCCTCCTACTCAAGGCAGCTATTGTTTCCCCAAAACTCACAAGGAAGCAAGACAATAAAGTTACTAGGCATCTAATGTAGAGTCCTGAGACTGTGGTATCCAGGACTGGACTGGTGATTTATCTCAGTGGTAAAGGGCTTATGTATCATGTCCAAAGCTCCGAGTTTGATCCCAGCAAATAGGTACTATGTTGAAGGACACTAACAAAAATCTTCATAGTCACATTGAGATAGTTCTTTGTTTTACATTCTTTGGAAGACTCTAGAAGGAAACCTCTCAACAACAATGGCTTCCACACTAGGCAGGGATGGGTGAGAAATGTCAGGTTGCTTAACACGCAGGCTTTTGAACTACGTATCAAAGTATTTGTGTAAAATGCAATCCTGAGTCATTCACTAAAAGATGTCTATAAACATTTTCATTTTCTTATAAATAATTACTAGAAGAAAAAAAGAGCAACTAGAAGAAAGGATGGCAGCACCTTAAGTGCTTGAACTTCATCCAAAGCTCTTCATAAAGGCTCTGTGGAAGAAGCAGGAGCATGAGTTTAATGGGCATTCCCAGGGCACAAAGCAGGAGGTTGGGAAAGCTCAGTGCTCTGAATCCAATGTACTTTATACATTTATTCAGAGAAGAATAGTCGGGTTTTAATTATTTATGATAATAGCCCTCGGTGCACTAGTAAATGTCCTTCCGTGCATATTTTGTAAAATAATGAAGTCTTTGTGATATGGGCTTTCTCTGAAGCTATAAGCAACCCTCTCCTCACTAAAAACCCAGGGCAGCAGAGTGTGTTTGTGCTTGCATGTAAGTGTGTGTATAAATTGTCAAATTGAGGTTTACCAAGGTGCCATTAAATTGGACTGAGGATTTCTCATCCTCCTCATGCCCCCTATTCCCCTCCCCCAGCCGTAGAGTTGGTAACTTGACCAATGGAAACATCGCCGCCAGGGAGATGAGCAGACCGTCTGAATATTTGTTTTGGTTTTTTGCATTGCTTGCCTGTTCCCCTCTGCTGCTACACACTTACAGTATTTCAATAAAGCAGAGCAAGACAGTCAATCTCTATTTCCCTCTAGTCTAAGTTGTACTTCGTGCACTTTGTGAATATGTCATATTATGTCAAGGGACTTTCTCTCTGTTTTTCACATCTGTCTATTGTTCCTCTTTCCTGTTCCCTCTGATGTAAGGTTAAATTACAATTTTCCTCATTTAAGAAATTTCAGCGCACCAAAATCAGAGTTGACAGGACCACGTCAGCTGTGTGTGTCATCCCATTGGCTCAGAATTCCCCTGTGTGTACCAGCCCAATGGCTGAGAGTTCACTGTATCAACTGTACGTCTCATTCCATTGGCTGAGAATTCTCCATATCTGTTATGTGTGTCATCCCATTGGGCATTAATTTTATTTTGAAAGGATAAAACCACTGACACTTCCTGTTCTGTTTTATACTATTTCAGTAACCAAGATCATTCTCAGTTAGGTGTGCAACTAACTTTGATAACGATAGTGACGAATGGTCACTTTACAATGAACAGAGCAAACCCAAGTTTTTTGTTTGACACAAATGTTGTTTGATGCAACATTGGTGGCTGTGCTATTTGCAGTTCACCTAAATGGTCCTACTGTATTGTGGTTTGCAACAGGAATTTCTGTTCCATAGAGGTTTTACAAAATTATGGGATAATCTCTGCTGCTTAAAAGCTGGCGGGCAAGACTCTTGATAAACAGACCTTGTATTACCTGTGCTGGAGACCTGAGCATTTATGAAGCTTCTGGACATAGCTCTTGAGATTTTACTATTAATAACTATTTCACTTAAGCTGCCCATCATCTTGTAGGCTCCACGATAAGACTAGTACTTGAAAGCTTTCTGTGTCTCTTTCTCAGATGAGATTGCAAACAAAGTTGTAGTCATTCAGACAGGAACTGAACATGCTAACATCAAATTTATTCACCTACAAATTAAACATGGCTTCAAGGTGAGTGAAACACGCTGACCAAATTTTGCTTGAGTCTCTTCTGTTTCCAGAACAAAGAGCATCTTTGACATTTGAAGTAAATGGATCATCAATGAGTTGAAAGATATGGGGTAAAAAAAACCAAAATCAGATTGTGTAAGGTGGGCCCAGTGCTGGCAGAAGGAGCTGTGGCGAACATGTCAGTGTGTGCTCAGACACTGTGAGAGCCCCAGATGGGCAGCAGTTTCTAAAACACATAACAGAACCCACCTAGCCACCAGGGTTAGAATGTTGGTTTACGGACATGACAGACGGAACAAAGAGAATGACAAAAGAAGATTTGCATCCGATGGATCGGGTGGCATTCCTAGAGCAGCTGAGGAGGGATTATAACTTCATGATCTGCCTTGCTACAGAATGAATTCAAGGTCGGCCCGACAACTTAGACTGTTTCAAAATAGAAAGTGAAAGGAGTTGCTGCGGGTGTGGCTCAACGGTGAAGTGCCTGACAAGTGTGCTGCATCCCTGGTGCTGCCAAGTGTCCCAAGATTGACACTTCTGTCCATGTGGAGGACCAATGCAATCATTTCTTCATTCATTTGCTCCCTAGCTCATGTATAGCAAACATCATTCATGCTTGAATTCCTTAGTTTATAATGGGAGCTCTACTGCCACAAAATGATGGTGCATAAATGATTATGCACCATTTTCAAACCATGTTGAGGGAAGCTGGCTAATAGAAAGAATCAAGAATTTACCCTAGCCTTCCACAGGATCCACATGTCAGTATGCATAAAAATACTCCAGCTAACGACGAAGTAATAATTTTTAGAAAATCAGTACTTATAACTTCATTAACTACTGACTGTAAGTTTTGACGGCCAACATCTGATGATATCACAGAAGTCAGTGGACGAATGGCATATGCCCCCTCATAATGTGTGCAACATCTCCCTGGAAGTCACCTTGGCAACAATAGTTTGATGAGGGCCTAGGATCCAACTACTATTTCATGAGATACTAGAACAGTAGTATCTTTCTTTTTAAAAATAATTTATCTTTATTATTGAAAATTTTGTGCATATATACAATAAAATGTAACCATGACCATCTCCCATGTCCCTTCCCACCCCGTTATTCACCCCATGGACTTCCAAACGATCACCTCCCAATGTTATTTCTTCTTCTCATCTTAGTGCTCTCCATACATGGGTATGAGGCCATTCTCAGGACCATGGGAAACCTACCAGTGGGGCACAACCTCAGAACGAATGACTCTACTTCCTCTACCGGCTACCACAGAGCTTCTCAGTTAGGGATGGGACCTGGAGAGCATCTTCCCCATCTACACCAGAATTTTGGTTGACCTGATCTCGTATAGGTTTTGAGCAGTGTCCTTAGTTAGGGTTTTATTGCTGTAAATAGACACCATGACCAAGGCAACTCTTATAAAGGACAACATTTAGTTGGGGCTGGCTTGCAGGTTCAGAAGTTCAGTCTATTACCATAAAGGTGGGAGCATGGTAGCATCCAGGCAGATACGGTCAGGCAGAGCTGAGAGTTCTACATCTTAATCTAAAGGCTGCTAGCAGAATACTGACTTCCAGGCAGCTAGGATGAGGGTCTTAAAGCCCACACCCACAGTGATACACCTACTCCGACAGGGACACACCTGCTAATAGTGCCACTCCCTGGGCTGAGCATATATAAACCCATCACAAGCGGGTAGCTAGAGATGAGTGCAGCCACAGGTTGTGTCCAGAAGACAACATTTCATAGCATGTCTCACTCCTCTGGTTCTTACCTCATTTCTGTACCCCCACCCTGAGCCTTGCTGGAGAGAGGGGTTAATAAAGTCATATGGTTTAAGGTTGAGCACTCTATCTCTTATAGAATGTTTTCTTTAAAAGAAAAATGAGACTAGAGAGGTGGCTCGGGCGTTAAGAATGCTTGTTGCTCTTACAGAGGACCCAGGTTCAGTTCTTCTCAGCACCCACATAGTAGCTCACAGCCATTAATAACTCCAGTTCCAAAGAATCTGATGCCCTCTTCTGACCTCTGTAGGGAGCAGACATGTACATGATGTACAAACATACATTCAGGTAAAACACTCATACATATAAAATAAATCTAAAATAGTATTTTAAACCACTATAAGGGATGAATCAACAAAATCTAGACTGAGTAAAGCTCAGTAAGAAAAAAATCTTAAAATTTAAAAGTATTGGAAGATAAAGCAAAAGAGGCTAGGGGGTGGCTTAGTGGGTGAAGTGCTGGCTGTCTGAGTTTGGGGACCTAAGATAGATCCCTAGCTCCATGTAAAGATGCTTGTGGCAACATGTATGATCCGTCCTGAGAAGGCAGAAGCAGGACCATCCCTGGGGCTCACTGGCCAACAAATCTAGAGGGATCTTTGAGCTGCTGGTTAGTGAGAAATGCAGTCATCTCCAAAAAGTGAGGAAATTTGTAAGACACCTGACACTAGCCCCCGGCTTCCACATGGACCCGCACACTTGTGCACGCATGCCTTTGCATACACACAAAAAGGGACACAGAACTGTAGCAATGAGAAGGTAGGGCAGGGAGGATGACAGAACTGTCAATCAATTGCAATGTATGACTCTAATTTAGAGATAGGGAAACTGTAAAGAAGCAAAAACAGACAGCTGGAGCAGCATAGAGATGTATTTGAAGGTATGGAGAAATTAAATAGTGGGCCAATGAGATGATTCAGAGGATAATGGCAGCTGTCGCCCAATGTTACAAGCCCGACAACCTGAGTTCTATCCCTGGGATCTGTGTGGAAACAGAAGAGGAGAACTTAGTCCATAAAGTAGTCGTCCTACCTCCACACACACGCCATGGCACCCCCCACACACACACATCATGGCACATGCACACACACACACACACACACACACACACACACCATGGCATATGCATACACACACACATCATGGCACATGCATACACACATACACACACACACACACCATGGTATATGCATACACACACACCACCATGGCACATGCACACACACACACACACACACACACCATGGCATATGCATACACACACACACCATGGCACCCCTCACACACACACACATCATGGCATATGCACACACACACACATACACACACCATGGCACATGCACCCACACACACACACACTATGGCACATACACTTGCACACACATAATATTCACAAACACCCATAATAAAATGAAACAAGTGAAATACATGTTTAAAGCAAGTACTTTTTGCACTGGGGCTCTAGGTCAGTGGCAGGGCACGTACTCAGCATACGCAGGACCCTGAAGTCAATCTCCAGCAGGAGAGTAGGAGACTAATATTTTAGGTAAGAGGTTATGACAGTTATGTCTTTTAAGAGGAGGCCTTATCCCTTCAGCATAATGCTGAACCGTGGACCAGTGAAGCACCATACCGTCTAAGATTTCTTCAAATAACCAAGCAATAGAAATAGAGGTATTATAGAAAAGAAAAACAATCCAGACCCACTGGGAAATTCACACTTTTGTGACAATTGTACATGTTTTTAAAATTCCATAATCACTTTAATACATAAAAACCACCATGAGAAAGGAAATATTATCAGCTCCAAATCAAAGGGAGAGAGGACACAGACAGCTTGGTGGCAACAGAACACAGCAGGAGTCTAGAGAGGGCAAATGAGGGAAGGAGATGTAATCTGTTCATATGTGAAAGCGTTCTTGCTCAACAAGTTTGTGCAGACTACTTAAATGTAGCCTTTGGTGACTAAGGATGACCTTGGCTCGCCCCTGAGAGGCTGGGGAGTTTGTCTTGCCTGAGGTGTGCCTGTCAAGGAGCCTGAGTTATATTGGGCATCTTTTGACTGTGCAGCTTTGACAGCTGGCTAGGTTGGCAGTTTAGTTTGCTGCCACAGAAGAAAGCATGGCCAACTGGGCCACAGGAGGAAGTAACCTGAGCCTTTAACTCCAACCTGAGAGCTGAGTTGCAACTTGTCTACTGTGGCTGTGGCCATGTGGGGACAGAGGAATGCTGTATGGCCTACCGGACAGCCTCAGGACTCCATTCCTGGAGAAACCAGTCTTTCACAAACTTGCAAAATACAATTTGGCAAGGCCTATGAGGGTGCTTATAGCCTAGTTGAATGAAAATAAGTGTCAGAAAAGGTGGAAACAGGGTGGAGAAGAAATGCCAGCAAGGTGGCCCTGGCTTGTCACTGCTTCAGAAGGTGTAGGGATCACAGAGAAAGAAAGGCTTCTTTTCCTCTCTCTACTTTGTGAATTTTCCTTTTTTAGCTGTCTCATTTGTTTTCTGATATTTTTCTTTGCCGTGTGTGTGTGTGTGTGTGTGTGTGTGTGTATTAGTGCGAGCATGGTGCTCACAAATATGGAAAACATAAGACAACCTCCAGTGTCCATGGGTGTTCCCACCATGTTTTTTGAGATGAGGCCTCTCCCTGGTCTGGAACTCATCACGAAGGCTAAGGCTGGCTGGCTGGCCAGCAACCCCTAGGGTCTGCCTGTCTGCCTCCCCAGTTGCTTGGTTAACAAGTGGGATGTCACCACATCACATCCTGCTTTTCATTATATAGGCTCTGGGGATTGAACTCAGGTCCCAAGGCTTGCAAGCACTTTGCTGCATTCCAGCGCTCTCCCCAGATCCCTGCCCTTTATTTCTCTTTGTTCAAAGCATAACCCTGCTAATTGCCACCCACTAAGTATAACATTAACACCCACACTTCTCCCTGGATACAAAGCTCTCTCCTTTCTCCTCTCCATGCCTGTTCCTCCTACCTTTTTGTCAAATTTCGTTCTTAAGGAAAACAGCCTCTTTCCCTTTTTCCCTCTGGATCTCTGTCTCTTCTTCTGAGGCTAGGTGGCTTCTCCTTGGTTCTGACCCCTCAGGTGCACTAGACCTCAGTGAGAGGAGAACAAGAAGCTCTCAGAGTGAGGTCACACTGTGTTTTGCCGGGTTAACTGTTTTACTGGGTGAGGTTCATGTCTCTCCTTGGCTTCAAGGAGCTTTTACTAGGATCTTTCATCATCCTGCTAGGAAAAGCTGTCAGGGCTCCGTGGAGCTACTTGCCTCTTCCTTCCCAACTTGATTCTGTTATCGTCTAAGGAGCATCTGTCTAAAGATGAGAAGAAAGTAATCAGAGCAAGAAATAGAAAGAGACTGGAAATGAGCTGTGTCACCGCTAAAACCTAGCTTAGGTACAGTTGGAGCTAACTCCTTCTCTGGGGAACTGATCTCCAATGCAGGTGCTGCAGAGTCAGAACGCTTCTAAAGAGGGATCAAAGAGAAAGGGGGTGAGCATGGGGAGAAGGGAGGAAAAGAGGGGAAGGGAGAGACTGTAATTAAGATCTCAAATATCGCAGATAGTCTACTTGCACACTATTTAATTGGGTAGAAATATTTATTTGTATAGCTAAAGTTACTAGATCAAAACTATTCTAGCCTCTCCCATGTTTTATCCCAAAATGGGGGCAAGTTCCATTTCAAGTCCATTTTTCCAAGTGAGAAAGCAAAACGTCGGAGACGCAGGTTTTTGTTTTTGTAGGTTTGGGGGTTTTTTTTCCCCTATTTTTTGTTTGTTGGTTTTTGGACACCATGCAGCCAAAACTGGTTGTTCAGGGATCTGACTGATGTCTTCAGGGTTTTATTGGAGTTTTTTGTTTGCTTGCTTTTTGAAAATAAAATGCTTGTTTTATTTGTGTGTGTGTGTGTGTGTGTGTGTGTGTGTGTGTGTGTGTGTGTGT
>JADRCH010000235.1:4314876-4429988 GCA_019843965.1 Rhynchomys soricoides
TGTGTGTGTGTGTGTGTGTGTGTGTGTGTGTGTGTGTGTGTGTGTGTATCTCTGTCTGTGTGTGTTACTGCAAATCTATGGAGGTCAGAGGACAGCTTGGGCTGGTCCTCACATTCTGCCCTGTGCATGGGCCTTGGGGCTCACACTTAGGTCATCAGGCTTGGCCACAAACACCAAGGGACCAGTTGTAGGTTGTCCTTTTTTAATCCTCTGGTATGGTAACTATAGCGTTGTTCATAAAATCAATTGTTATTGCATTTGAGGCTACTCAAAATAACTTTTACTTTGTAAAAGAAAAGCAGCTTGCTTTTTAATATGATAACCTCGGAGAATCATCTTTTTGGCGGATGGGGAAAGGAAAGCGTTTACCTACAGAAAACTAGTGATGGGCCATAGAAATAGCAATGCCAAAATCCTGCCAGCACTAAGCTCTCTGCTCAGCAATTAACAACTGAAAATACAGGGCCTCGAATGTCAGGGAAGGTCATCCAAACAGTCTGTTTATTAGTCAGTGTCTCTCTCTGTAGCATAGTCTGCCCTCAAACCTGAGAGCCTCCTGTCTCTGTTTCCCAAATGCTAGAGATTCAGGGGTTTTTTCACCACTCCCAACAATCAGGTTTTAAGTAGAGTTTGATTCTCCATTATTGCAGGAGGAAAAAGATGAGATTAAAGATATTTGTAACCTAGAATAATTTTGTCCAACCGTAATCACTTCTCAAGATTTCTACCTAGTATCTTCGGCTTGCGGACAGGGGGAAACCAGAAAGAGGTGGCCCTGACAACAGAAGAAAGACCTCAGCTCTTAAAGCTCATTCCTAAAGTTCTAGCTTCCACTCATGTATATAATGACAAATGCGTCCTTATGGCTGAATTTTTCTTTACTTCATGATACCAATAAAGTCATAATGAAGGTTACTCAACAGTCATAATTTTTTTTAAATAGTAGCAGTAAAGCATATAAGATAATTGCAACATCATAGTTTTCAGAGAAAATGAATTTGAGTGAAAAATTATAAACATTAAAGTTTTCATTTATTTATTTATTGTCTGTTGCCTGTTCGTTTGTTATAATGTAGAGCTTTAAATGGTACAGGCTGGTCTCAAGCTTCTTATGTAACTAAGAATGACCTTGAATTTCTCATCCCCTCCCCCCCCCCCAAACCCCACTGTCGTCGTCTCCACCTCTTACATGCTGAGATTACAGACACACACCACTACTGATGGTGCTAGGGAGCTGACCCCTGGGTCATTATGCATGCCAGGTAAGCATTCCAGCTTATATCTGAGATATATCCTCAGCCTTCCCTAAGTCTCACACTGTAGCACGGGTTGTCCAGGAACTCACTACATAACCCACTAGTCCTGAACTAATCACAATCTTCTTGCTTTAGCCTCCGTGGCTCTAGGGGGGTGGGGTGGGGAATCTGTCAACCTCTAAAAATCCCAAGAAATCAGATCATATGTACTGGAATTAAACGAGTGAGTTTAGAAATCAATATGCAAAATTTATTTTAGAAGAATTTCAATGAAGAACCGGAGAGCCGTTACGCGAGTGTCCTGGGATGCACGTAGAGCAAGAAACTGTCAAGATGGACAGGGAGCAGGGATCTGATCTAGCAGATTCACCTGGGCTGGTGGCAAGCATGTTATCCAGAGGCATAAACCAAGTAAGGAATCACCTGTCACTCAGAGGATTACCAGCAGTGTTCAGGTTTCCAGCAGGAGCCGAGGAGAAGACCGTGGAGACCCCATCACTACAAGCTCTGCTGAACCTCTAGAGAAGCGGGCTCTCTGCTGCTAGGAACAATAAATGGTCTAAAATCTTTTAATGACTGGCAATGAATCTGCTGGGACAGGTGAGTGATTATCAGTCCTTATGTGTCACACGTCACAATCCTTCATCATTAGACTTACTGTATCCATTTCCAAGCAGAGGAAAAAGCTGCTCGCGCGCGCTTTCCCGGCATGCCTTGTGGCATGGGATGTGAAGGAGTGGGCGGAGATTCCACCTCATGATTAAATAGTCTGTATAGGCCAGAGTTCTCCAGAACGTAAGGGTGTCTGAGGCTCCTCTTCAGTGATGGAGGCTTTGTCTGATATTATGACTGACTTGGGGGTCTGTACCACAGTAGCCCAATATTATCAACTTACAGTGCAGAACACAAAGATGTATGTCCACATGCCTATTATTCTATATCATAAGTACCCAGAAAATTTTCTGTTTCATTTCATGTATTTATTCCCTTTTCCTGTTTTATTTAGGGGAGGCAAGGAGTTTGAAGAATATAGAAGTAATTTTAACCATATAACTCAAACTGGTCCAAAATTCACCCTAACGTCACTGTCCTCCTGCCTCATCCTCCAGAGGATTATAAGTGTATATCACTATACTCAGGTGTTTTTTGTTTTATTTTGTTTTGTTTTCCCCATCAAATTTGAAAGCTTCATTTTTTTTTAAAAAAAAAAAATGGCCAATTTACATGCTTCTGGTTTTTTAAAATGTAAGCTTACATAATAAGAAGGCGTTCTCCCCTTTCTGTTCCTACTCTAAATAATTATTTCTTGATCCTGCAAACAAACCAATGTTGCCAAGTTTCCTGTGATCTTCCTTCCGGGCATAGGTTACATACACACAGGAAAAAGTATACTCCCGGGCTCCCTAATTCCTACTTACACAAATGACAATTGATTTTGTGTACTCTTGAGCTGATTTTTTCAAGTACAAATAAATTATTTGATCTTTGAAGACCTCCTCTGCCTTGGCTACCCCCCCCCTTCTATCACCCCTAATAGGCATTTACTTTGCACTTCTGTAAGCTAGCAACACATTCCATTTCCTAATTAGTGGTAAATCTTATACATACTCATCTGCTCAGCACTGACTGTCTCAGTGTAAACTTCTCAATGATGAGCTACACACACTGAGCTGCTCCCGCCCCCTTTGATACAGGATCTAACATAGCAACGTGAATAATTATGAGTTTAATAAATGCCTTTTTATGACTCTGACTTCTGATTTTCTTGCCACCACTTAGTAGTTGGAAACCAGTTCTATCCACTTTTACAATTCAATTACATTCTAGCTCGTTAACAGTCAGATAAATAACACGGATTGGCCAGATTCTGAGAGAAGAAACCCAGGTTTATTCCTTTATTAAATCAGTATGTTAGGAAAAGAGCCACAAAGTGGTTATACATCTGTCTGTTCTTTCTAATTATGTCTAGGTGCACAGTATAAATCTAATCATATAGGCAGCTGGATTTCATTAAGAACTTGATAAATATATCTAAAATGTATATGAAGGCCTGGTGGTGGTGGCGCATGCCTTTAATCCCAGCACTTGGGAGGCAGAGACAGGCAGATTTCTGAGTTCGAGGCCAGCCTGGTCTACAGAGTGAGTTCCAGGAAAGCCAGGGCTACACAGAGAAACCCTGTCTCCAAAAAAAAAAAAAAAAAAAAAAAATGTATATGAAGAAGGTACATGAATGGCTAACAGAGCAAAGGGATATTAATAAGTATGTGAAGACTTAATAGTATGGGCCGGACAGACGGCTTTATTGGTTAGGAGCATTTGCTGCTCTTGCAGAAGATTTGAGTGTGAGTCCTAAAACTCGTATCAGGCCTACAGTTCTAGGTCATCCAACATGTTCTTCTGGCTTCATAGGCATCTGCACTCATGCATAGACCCACACAAAGACATTTACATATGCACACAGTTGAAAAATAAAAATAAACTTTTAAATTAGGAAAACAATAACTTAGGAGTAAAGGCTGGGTTGGTTGAACAAATCCAAAATGTAACAGCCTAAAGCAGTCAGAATTCCCGTATTAATGTTCATCCCCCTAGGTGATGATACTGAGGTACCAGGACTTTCAGGGTATTTGGCAATACCCCGAAACTCAGGAAGAACCTTCATGAGTCAGATCACAGCTGTTGAAAAGGAAAGCAGAAGAAAGCCCTTGCTCTTTGGTCACAAATTCTCATGGGAGAATTTGATCTTTTGTGAGGACCCTGACAAGATCTGCTTCTGCCCTGGATTTTCACCTCAGAATTTTAAGAAATAACCTTCTCCTACAGCTTGTTTGTCTTCATAGCAGCTGAAACGTAGCACAACACCCATCTAAGGAGGCCCCTCCTTGTTAAACAAAACAAAAAAGAAAAGAACATGTGGCAAATGGTTTGGGGAAGTCAATGTGTGATGGCCTCTGCCTAAACCTACACACCTGAATGGAAAAAGTACGATTATAAAATTCATAAAAGAAAACATAGGAAATTGTGTGGCATAAAGAAAGGATGTGATTTTAAATATTAAAGGTTTTCAACTATGGGGCTGGAGTTGTAGTTAAGTTCAGTCAGTAGAGTGCTTACTTACCACATGCCTAACAAAACAGGTGTGGTGGCGAGTGTCTGAAATGCCAGCATGCAGGAGGTGGGGGGGGGGGGGTCACAAGTTCAAAGGTCATCCTCAAATATACAGAGAGTTCTAGGCTAGCCTGGGATACAGGAGACTGTCCAGAGAAGGAAGGAAGGAAGGAAGGGAATGAGGGAGGGAGGAAGATTGGTCTCAAATGTGTTCAGGAGTAGGGAGACGTGACGAATGCGCTTCCCTGCAGTTGTCACACACATTTTTAAGTTCACAGAATTCTACTCCAAACGCCGTTCTCCTAACCCACTAAATTTTCCCTTTCATGTTTCTGTTAATTTTGACATAATATTGCATCCTGTATTACAAAATCTCTTAAAATATGTACATACATTTTTATATGAACATGATGCCACCATTATAACAGTAAAATATAAGAATAATTAATTATGTTTAACAATTGAGCAAAGGTCATATGAACCCATAGAAACTGAAGCAGCAATCCCAGGGCCTCCCCAGGTCTGCACCGGGTCCTCTGTGTATATATGATAGCTTTCAGTTTAGCCCTTTTATTGGAGTCCTGAATATGTGAATGAGTGGGTCACATTCTTGTTCCCATTCTTGGGAATCTTTTATTTTTCTGTTAGCTTGTCTTGTCCAACTTTGACATGATGGTCTTTGTTTTATCTTATTATAATTTATTTTGTTATGTTTTGCTGTTACCTCCCAGAAGCTGGTTCCTTGCTAATGAGAGACAGAAAGGAGGTAGATCCAGATAGGAGAGGAGGTGGGGGAAGCTGGGAGGAGTAGAGGGAGGGGAAACTATATTCAGATTATATTGTATAGAAAAGAATCTACTTTTGCCAAAAGGGGGGAGAAGTAACTATTTTAAAAAACATTCTAAAAGATTTCAAAACATAAATACCAAAGCATTTGATTATCTAAGAATTAGAATTGGGGGAAAAAAGTTGAGAGTGAAGGCTATATCAAGCGATGACTCTCTGGAATATACAAAGAACCCTAGCAAATTGACAAATGACAGAAACTTTAAAGAAAAATATGGACATAGACTAAAATAGGCAACTTATAAAGAGACAAATCAGAGAACTTGAGGAGTGACCCTAAAGAAATTAAATTTAAAATAACGAAGCATCAGTATATACCAAGTAGCCTGGAAAAAATTAGCTGGTTAATGCCAAGTGTTGGTGGTGATGTGTGCTGGTGGAAGGCAGATTGGTGTATTCTGGGAAAGCAATCTGTCTCTATTTAGTTAAATTAAGTATAAAGATATTCTGGGATCCAGCAGTTCTGTTCCTGGATATGCATCTCAAAGAAGCTCTTACCCAGAGCCACTCAGCAATACACAAGGGTGTTCACTGCGGGGGTTGTTCATTGAAGGGTTATTCACTGAGAGGTTATTCATCATCGTCATTGTGGATAGATGGAGACCATCTGATAGTGAATAGGTGACACACAAAGCACTAGTCCACAGGCAGAGGCCAGGCACCAATGCACATTCAGTCACATGTCCTGATGCTAAATATGTACTTGAGTAAAACAAGAGTTTTCATCATTTCAGTTAAGAAAATCTAAGTCAAAGCCAATATCTATTTTGCAAGAATACATACAGCAGCCGGGGAGACAGCTCAGCTGGTAAACTGTCTCAGGTCCTCATGCTTTCCATTAGAGGGTTGCAGCACTAGGAAGGTTGAGAACCACTACCCTAGCTGGAGTTATGTGGGCAGCTGTGAGCTGCCCCAAGCAGGTTGGGTTTGCCAAAACATCAGGCAAGCTGCATTAGTGCTTTGGTTAGGTAATGCAGTGGCGGCATGTAACTCATTGAATTTGAAGAGAACCCCAAGGTGGCGGTGTGCACTGGTTCCAATGACATCTAAATATTAGAGCAATGGATTGATATCTTCATAGAGCTCAACCATGAGCAATTAGAAAGATGTTTTAACCAGTCTGAAGTTACCACATGGTTCTCAAGTTATGGAGTCTTTGAGCAAAACATTGTATCTTGCCAGGGTCCTGACACTCAGTAGATACTCAAGAGATGTTCTAGTTGGATGTGGTTCTGCTTACCTACAATTATATCACTCAGATCATGATCAGGAGGAGTACAAGGCTGCCCAGAACAAGTAAGAAACTTGAGGCCAATCTGTGCTATATGAAAGCCTCAATCAATCAATCAACCAATCAATAGATAGATAAATAAAATATAAATAAATAAAATAAACAGAAGTTCATTAAAGCTATGGTAACATGCTCCAGGATTCAGTGTACACCTGCAGTGTTTTACATACATCTCTCACAAAACAAACAGCTAAATAGCCTATCTGGCAAAATAATCAAATAAAAAATTACACTATATACCTTCTCGTTAATGACATTTATCTGTTCTTGTGATTTAAGTTCTAAGTCTCTGAGTAGAACTATGCCTTTAATTCTGGGACTATTGGGCCATGAATCACTTGCAAGGTATCTTTCCCTAAGTACGTATTAATGTGCTTCACAGACTGGAAACTGGCCTACCAGGTTTGTTTAATGTTTCTCTCGTGAAGAACCTTGAAGCAATTGAATGTTACAATTTTTTTCCTGTGTGTTTTTTATTAGCTACAGAATCTTGCCAAGTCACTCAAGCTAATCTGCAAGTCCTGTAATTATCACAAAAAACTACTTTGGCAAATTAAACCCACTTCTCAATGCAGGCTTAATAGGCAAGAGGGCTGTTTGGAAAAATCAATGGATTATAAGCGCTACTTTACAAAATACACCGCAGCACACTTACACTTGGAGACGTGGCCTTAAATAGTTAAACAAGTCCATTGACATCAACCGGGTGCATTTCCTTTGTTTATTTTTCCCGAAAGACTTCATTACCTCCAAAGCACCTGACTGAATAGGAGCAAAAGGCCTGTTGGAATTGTGCAGCTCTGATGGAGGGAAGCAAAGAGCCCCTCGAGTGGAAAAGAACGTCACTGGAGGTGAGAGCGGTCAGAACAAGCTCTGAGGGAACGTTGGGGAGAGAATAATGCTTGGTTATAGTCAGGGGTCTTGCAGCACAAGAGTCTCTGAAAGACAAGATAAAATGAGTACAATGTAGAATCAAAACAAAGTCTTAGACGTTTGATCAGCAAAGTTGAACTTTGAAACAATAGGGAGAGCGAGAGCCGTAAAAGCTTTAATTCTAAGGTAAGTACTTGTTGGAATCAGTGAAGAGAGATCCGGTCTGACATAGAAGAACTAGCTTCGGAAAAGATCTCTGGTATAATCAGGGTCATTTAAAACTGAAATAATCAAGATCTCCGAGGGAGTCCAGGTGCAGCCTAAAGCACTACCAAGTCTGACATCTGTGAAGAGCCAGTCCGCTTACAAGTTTCCTTCTCCCCGAGACTGGATCCTGAAGGTTTCAATAAGACCGCAGACCAGAGCCCAAGCCACGCCCCTTTAAACGGAGCTCACAGGTCAGGGAACACTGGAGGAGATATTGAAGTGACTAGGGCAACTCCAAGTGTCTGGGGAGCTCAGGCTCAGAGGGACTGAGATAAGGAAACAGCCATTAGTCACCTCTTTTAACTCACTCTCTGAAGTAGGCTGGTTTCACTGTGGACCTGGTGATTAACAGGACAGAGATAGCTTCTGCAATTCAGCTTCTTCAAGTCGAAAGAAATTTGAAGCTTGCTCTGAGCATTCATTTCCTATTTGAATGCTTCAGATCAAATCTCCACCATCAGGAGACTGATGCTGGGTCTCATCTTGCACACATCCTGGAGAAAAGAAGAGGCCTGGGTGTGTCCTACTCAATGGGCTCACAGTGCAGGCCTTCCCACTGAATCTCTCAGAGGGAGAGCCAGAGCCAAAAAAGGTCAGGATGCATGTCAGCCTTGGTCACTCCACTGTTGAGAAAGCACATGCAGCTATCATTGCAGACAGGAATAAAACGAACAAACAAACAAAAAACAATACTCATTTTTGAGAGAGAGAGAGAATTGGCAAATTGGCTGGAATTTGCCAAACACATGCTTTATGTTCCAAGAACACTTAAAAATGTTTTTAAGTATTATTCAAATAAAAGTTAAGAAAGTTCTAGCCGGGCAGTGGTGGCTCATGCCTTTAATCCCAGCACTGGGAAGCAGAGACATGCAGAATCTCTGAGATCAAGGCCAGGCTGGTCTATAGAGCAAGTTCCAGGACTGCCAGGGTAACAAAGAAAAACTCTATCTTGGGGGTGTGTGTGTGTGTCAATACTGGGTAACAGATGACCCAGTAGGAAAAGACCTCTCTCTCAAGCCTGGTGACCTAAGTGTAATCATTTGGGTCAACATGGTAGAAAAAAGAGAACCAAATCCTTCAGTCTATCCCTGACACACATACACACACATGCACACACGTATGTATATACTAAATAAATAAATGAATGTAATTAAACTTTTTAAAAAAAAAACAAAGAAAATCCAATACTTAGACTGATTATCTCTCTCTGTTTGATACTTTTCCTGTTACATAGGATGAATTCTTCAGTCTGGGCAGTGACTCTGCTATTGAAGATGATGTAGATGAGGAGACAGGACCCCATTCCCCACTCAACTGCTCAAACGTGAAGTCTTGGGTCAGGCTGATTCTTGTCTTAATTTATTCTTTCAGGTAGAGCCTCACATCTCCCAGACTGTTGTCCAACTGCATATGTAGCTGAGGTTGACTTTCAAATTTTGATCCTCCTGCCTCCACCTCCAAAGTGGTATGATCACAGACATGTGCCACCATACTCAGTTCCCAAGGTGCTAGGCCAGTCCCACGGTCTCAAGCATGCCAGGAAAACCTTCTACCGACTGAGCTACATTTCAGCACCTATACAAGAACCTCTTCAGAAGAAAGTCTGATCCATCTTAAGCCATCAAGGAGAGATAAAACAAACAAACAAACAAACAAAAACAAAAAACAAAAACTGAGTTTCTGTAAGTAAATCTTCAATGTCTTTTTTGTGAGGTCATACGTGGTTCTGTGTTTTTGTCTCCCAACCTCACTTCCTACAAACTCTATGGTAGCATCTTCCCAAGCTGTCCATGTAAGGCAGCCTTTCCCGTCTCGGCTGGTCACAATTACCGGTAATCTCTATGTGTTTTGCTTACTGCATCAGTGATATAAAACTTCTTTTTATTTCCAGTAGAGATGCTTACAAGTCTTTTTTTGGTTTTTTGTTTTGGTTTTGGTTTTGTTTTTTTTTTTTTTTTTCGAGACAGGGTTTTTCTGTGTAGTCCTGGCTGCGCTGGAACTCACTCTGTAGACCAGGCTGGCCTCAAACTCAGAAATCTGCCTGCCTCTGCCTCCCAAGTGCTGGGATTAAAGGCTTGCCCACCACTCCCCAGCATTTTACAAGTCTTTTCCTACCTACAGCCGGCTCTTGGGATAGGAACCACATTGGTCCAATAATATCATTATATCTGCAGTACTTGCAGCCATGTTTAGAACATGGTGGATGGTCAGTGAGCGTTTGCTATTGGAATGAAGAAGAGAAAGAAGTAGGTGACCCAGTACAGGAGTTGGTAAGTTTCTGAAAAAAAAACAAGATAGTGAAAATGTTTAGGTTGTGGCCACTGAAGGCCCTGTCATCTACTCTTCACATAAAGACCACACGAAGGCCTTAGGACAGAGCACCAAAACCCATGAGATGGCTCAGTGAGTAAAGGTGATTGATGAGCTGAATTCATTCTCCACAATCCACATGATGGAATGAGAGATCTGACTTCTTCAGGGTGTCAGAGGACATGCACATAAAGTCAAGAACAAAACAAAAACAAAAACAGAATATCAAAGAATATTTTTAAAAGCAAAAAAAAAAGAGCAACAACGACAAAAAAGACTACACTGGGTTGTCTGTCTTCATTTAATTTTCTGTTGTCATGATACACATTCTGACAGAATTAACTTAAAGGAGTAAGGGTTTATTGTGACTAGCAGCTCAAGGGTACAGTCCACCATGGTGGGGAAGTCAAAGCAGCAGGAGCTTGAAGCAGCAGTTACACCACACCCACACTCAGGAGCCAGAAAGCAATGAACTCCTAATGCTGCTCAGCTCCTTTCTCCATTTACACAGGCCAAGCTCAAAGCTAGGGAATGGCACCACCCTCAGTGGGAATAGGAATGACCTCCATAGGCTTATATATTTGAGTCCTTGGTCATTAAGGAGTGGCATTGCTTGAAAGGGATCACAAAGTGTTGTCTTGTTGAAGTGGGTGTGGCCTTATTTGAGGAAGTCTGTCACTAAGGGCAGGCTTTGGGGTTTTAAAAGCCCAAGCCAGTTCCAGCGTCTCTTCCTGCTGCCTGTGGATCTGGATGTGGAACTCTCAGCTACTACTCCAGCACCATGACTGCTTCCATGCAGCCATGCTCCACACCATGATGAAAATGGACTAAGCCTTTGAAACTGTACGCCCCAAGTAAATGCTTTCTTTTAAAAGAGTTGCCATGGTCATGGTGTCTCTTCACAGCAGTAGAGTACTAAGACACCACGTCAAAGCAATCAAGATAATCCCCTACTGGCCTATCTCTCAGGTAATTCTAGATCTGTCAGGCTGACAATATTAACCATCACACTTGCCAATTCCTAGTCAAAGACAAAATCACTACCTAGTTGTCTCTAGTGTCCAATTTTTGCATATATGCCCAAACTCTAGGGTGAAGTAGATAGACTACAGTAAATGTATCAGTTGTAACTTTTTTTTGCCCACAGTTTCTTCTCAGAGAACCCAGGCCACCTGAAGCTCCTATGCTGAGTGATTCCTACTTTCTTACAACTCATGACCATTTGCTCTGAGTCACTCTGTCAGGTGACCTCTATGGAGTTAAGAATTATGACATGAAAACGAACTGGTATAAAATACATGCGAAGGTCCATATAGCAAATCAAAACCAAATGCAAACTGAGATTCCCAGAGAATAAAGATGCCATATTGGAAAAAGGAATCAATTGCTCAAGGAAGAAGACACAAAGACCTGAAGTTACAGGGTCCCCAGGGTGTTGAATGACTGGCCACGGATTCTGTATGTCATGTTCTATGTCTCATACTTTGTTTCTGGAGATTTGTAGTCTGTTATATCTCTCCTTAACTGTTTCAGTAGGAGGATACTAGTTCCTGACCAGAGAACTGGCTATTCAAGTTAGACCTAAACAATCAATACACATGTTTAATGGATATCTTCCATGTTGAAGACACCCAGAAATAATGGGGTAAACAAATTCATGTATGAAATGGTGATCACTGGGGCTGGAAAGATGGCTCAGTGGTTAAGAGCACTGACTGCTCTTCTGAAGGTCCTGAGTTCAAATCTCGACAACCATATGATGGCTCACAACCATCCATAATGAGATCTGATGCCCTCTTCTGGGGTGTCTGAAGACAGCTACAGCTAGTGAGACTGGAGAGAAAAGAAAAATTGTCTGAAGAGAGCTGCAGTGTACTTACATATAATAAATAAATAAATCTTTTTTTAAAAAAAGGAAATGGTGATCACTTTGAGGCAAAGTAGATCTAGTGGAAAAAGAGACGCAGATGACAAATATTACTGACCATGTCAGGCAGTGTCTGGTAAATGTCATAACAAGATTCTATGTGTTTAAGATTTAATTGTTTATTTATTTATTTATTTCCACTTTGAAATAGGGACTCCTGTAGCCAAAGTAAGTCTCAAACTCACTAGGTAGCTACAGGTGACCTTGAACTTCTGATCCTCCTACCTCTATCTCCTAAGACTTAAGATTCCATGTATCATTTATCACAGTACCTGAAGTATGGATCAAACCCAAGTCCTGTGCAAGCTAAGCAAGCACTCTACCAAGTAATCTAAATCCATGGCTTGTATCTAAGAATTTTTAGAAATTCAATTTAAATTCATTTGTATAAAAGAAAATGAAAGCAGATGCTAAGGAAATAATATGTACTGATTCAAAAAAAAAAAAGCTTCAGTGGTGAATTGACAAATAAAACTGTTTTGATCAGAATTGTACTTTGATCTACATATTTGAAGAACATTTTAGCAGAATTTCAAAACTACTGGCCATGAGGCACCTCTCCTCACAAGACAATAAACCATTCTAATGTTCTTTCACAAGGATCTGATGGCTATCCTCAGAGTACCCAGGAAGCATTTGGGCTTAAGAGCAAAGGTCTAGATGAAGTTCCTGGTATGTCCAAAGTACCAACGTGCTATTTCCTCATATTGGGCATCTTTTCAGAAAATTCACTATTTGAGCTGTCTCAGTGCTAACAGAACTTTGGCTCAAAAAGGCAATCTCTAGAGATTGCCCATGTGAATGTGGAGGAGATGAATCTTTTCTAAGACTTGTTGAAATACCTTCTATGAGGCTGGGCAGATGCTCCGTTGCCTGCAAGACAAGAGAACCTGAGTTCTGATCTCTAGCGCCCACATTAAGAGACTTGCTGCTCTTTGAAAGGACCCTAGTTCAGATCCCAGCAGCCACAAGAAATGGCTTCACAATTGCCTGTAACTCCATCTCTGAGGGATCCAAGGTGCTTTTAAAGCCAGGAATGGTGACACACATCTGCAATCCCAGTTCTGGAATGTTGAGACAGAAGAATCCTGGGAACTTTTGCCTCAAAAATAAATTAACAAAACAATAAGTAAAACGTGGAGAGTGACTTCTGGTCTCCACATCCACACATACATGAGTACATGTGCTTGCCTTCATGCATATGTGTGCACACTTATGAAATAAAATCAACAGCCCAATGAAGAGGTTCAAAAAAGATGAAGCAATTGATTACCAAGAAAATCCGATGAGCTGAGTTGGATCCCTAAAACTTGTACAAAGATGCGAAGAGAGAACTAACTTGACAAAGTTGTCCTCTGACCTCCACGTGAACATACCTCCCCCCAAACCAAATGTGATTTACAAATTTTAAATATGTATGTAATGTTTAAAAAAGAATTTTAGGGCTGCACAGATGGCTCAGCAGTTAAGCTCACTTGCTGCTCTTTCAGGGTTGGCTCCTGGTTTGTTTCCCAGCCTGTGTATTGGGCAGTTACAGCTCCAGAGGATCAGCTGTCGTCCATGCTCATGTGTACACAGACACACACTTTTTTAAATGGAGTCTGAACATGGGTATTATGCTTTGATGCATAGTGCTTCCCCAGACAACACAGATTATTAAATGAAAATCTCAGTGAAAGGGGTAGGATTCTTCCCTATGAATTATTAGTCAGGACAGCTCCAGAGGTTCCCAAAACAATGCAAGTTAGAGCCATTGCTTCTGGTTGCTGCACAAGCTACTTTTCTATTCCCATGATTAGATCACATCTTGAGACCCAAGCATGAAGCATGGAAAAAATTGGAAGTTCCATGAGTCTTTAAATTCTGAAATCATGCCTCAAGTTTCATACTTCCTCCAGCAAGGCCACACTTCCTAAATCTCCACAAGCAACACCACAAACTGGGGACCAAGTGTTCAAATCCATGAAGCTACAAGGCACACTTTCATTCAAATCAGGACAGTCGCCCACCAGAACTACATGGTAAGACCTTGTTGTTGAAGACACAACACATGTTAATTGCAACCTTCAAGACAAGATGTGCCCACGGGAACAATAGTAGCAGTTAAGGAGTGTTGTCAACTGCTGTCTGATTAGATTTTAGGACTGCTCCACAGGAGGGAATTCATGCCTGATACTGTAAACATTTCCTGAGAGTTCCCCAGCTTGGGAGGTTACAGGAGAGGATATGCTGATCAGCCCCGTCTAGCAGGCCAGTTTCAGGGCTTCCTCAGTCTGCTTCTGCTAAATGAATGCAAGCTTCCAACTCCAGGATGCTATCTATCTACGGCTATTTATTCTTGTACTTTTGTTTGCTATACTTAATAAGCTCACTCATTCAAAACTGGCTATCATCGATTGCTCTCTATACAGAACAACGTGTGACCATGAGTCTCTTTGTAGGAAAATCTAGAACAGGGAAATCCATGGGGACGGCCAGTTGGTTAATAACTGTGAGGAGCAGAGGATAGTTACCTCTTTTTGGTTATGAGCCTAGCCATTAGCTGAGGACTATCTCTCCAGTCCAACATTTTCTTGTCTTTTTGAGGTAATACAATGATGGCTGAGATATTGGGGTAAATTTTGCATATGGATGTTCCTCTTACTGCTCACTGCCTTCCTCTTCTCTCTATCTATTGCTCTTTTTGTGGTTCTGACAAAAACTGCTCAAGGAAGGAAGTTTCCTTTGGCTTATGATTGAAGAAAAACTACAACACATCATGCTAGGGAAAATGCCATAGCAAGAGCATGCAGCTGGTCACATTACATCCACAGTAGGGAAGCAGGGAGAGATGAATGCTGCTCAGCTCTTTCTATTCAGTCCTGGACCTCAGTCCTGGACCTCAGTCCAGGGATGATGCCACCCACACTCCAGGTAGCCATTCCTTCCCAGTTACACCTCTCTGGAAGTTTGTAGCCTATATGAGTCTAAACCATGACAATCACTATTAATCATCCTTCTATCTGAAGACATCTTAGGACATGCAGACTAGGGACTGTGTCAAAGACAGTAGAAGGCACAATACTATTGGTTATCTCTAAATGCCAGGCATAGATTCCCAAAATACAGCTACACCTTTTTGCCCATTGTCTTTACTCAAAATGAAAGAAAGGGTAAACAAACACACGGCATCTGCTTAGTGTGGTGTCAAACGCAGAAGCAGGCATATCTCTATAATTTGTGTACAAGGTAAATTCCAGGACTGCCAGAGCTATGAAGAGAGACCCTGTCTCAAAAACAAACAAAGCACACAAAGTGAAAAGTGTATGTAGCTAATGTTGGTTTCTCTTAGAAGGCAGCTTGCAAAATTAATCCCAGAGCTGAGAAAAAAGCAGTAGGCCTTAGCCCCAGGAGTGCAGCTCCAAGTGAAGGAAGGGACTGGGACTCCAGAAAGCAGAAGAAAGGTTTAAGTAACCTTCTGCTGTAGTCCGTCCAGGCAGAAGCAAACGCTTCCAAACATGGGGCCCCTCCCAGCAGCAAATCATCTCAGAGTAGTTAATTGATCAGTATCTCCAGGAAACACTTTCTCCGCAGGCTGAAGTGCCAAGTGCTGTATCTCACTTACAATGCTGGCCTCAAGAAGACAAAGGCAAAAGGATGCCACCCCAGTCCTCAAAGAGCTCAGTGTCCAGTGGGAACACTGAGTAAACAAGTAGACACTGTCTTTTCAGATAACTGCTGTGATAAGTGGAGCTTTGGAAGCATCCAAAAGGCCAAGGTAAATTCCACTGAGGGTCAGAGGCAGCTTCCTGGGCCCACTTGGGTTGGGTTGTGAAGAAGAAAGGGTCAGCCCAAAGATAAAATCTCTGGACTTGGCGGAGACCAATGACCACCCTCAGGAAGGCAGAACCAACCCAGGAAGGTAGGGCCACTCCCAGGAAAGCAGGACCACCCCCAGGAAGACAGGACCACCCCCTAGAATGGCAAGGCCACCACCAGGATGGCAATGACAACCCTCAGGATATCATGACAGGACCACCCTGCCTTCCTGGGTGGCAGGAAGGCAGGACCACCCCCAGGGCAGCAGGACCACCCCCCAGAATGGCAAGGCCACCACCAGGATGGCAATGACAGCCCTCAAGATGGCAAGGCCACGCCTCAGGTAGGCAGGCCCTCTTTTCTAACTTACTTAAAAAAGCTTAACTTTCCTTTCCTTTCCCTCGTTGTTTTAACTAAGCCTAACACGCTGGCTCTTTAACTTTCTCCAATGTCCCTTTCCCCGAACGCGGCTGACCTCCATGCCAGCTTCACTCAAATGCGTGGCTTCCCCTCCCCCATTCTCTTCTCCATTTTCTTCCTCCCAGAAGCTGTTGAGATTCACATCTTGCCCTCTCTGGGAGTTTTCCTTTAAAGTCTAATAAAATTGTCCTCATGTTTCCAGGAGAGCCCAGTTTAGAATTCTTTTATTAATGAGACTACTATCCTGATTTCTCCAATATCGCTCAGACACCACCAAGGTGACTCCCCAAAGTTTCCATTAGTAACACAAGCCATAGAAAAAAACCTTCTGGCTGGGCAGTGGTGGCGCACGCCTTTAATCCCAGCACTTGGGAGGCAGAGGTAGGTGGATTTCTGAGTCCAAGGCCAGCCTGGTCTACAGAGTGGGTTCCAGGACAGCCAGGGCTACATAGAGAAACCCTGTCTTGAAAAACCAAAAAAAGAAAAAAACCTTCTGGGAAACTCCTTGAGGACTGGAGAGATGGCTCAGTGGTTAAGAGCACTGACTGCTCTTCTGAGGTTCTGAGTTCAATTCCCCGAAACCACATGGTGGCTCACAACCATCCACAATGGGATCCGATGCCCTCTTCTGGTGTGTCTGAAGACAGCTACAGTGGACTCACAAACAATAAATAAAAAAAATAAATCTTTAAACAACAACAACACTGAGGAAACTCCTTAACACCTGTGGTGTTGGGAGAGTCTGGTTTGGGCCAGGCAGTAGTTCTTAAACATTTTGGTTTTAGGAACCTTCAGACACTTGAAAATTATTAAAGTCTTCAAGAGAGGCATCTTTTCTAACATCACGCATAGACATGCTGATGTGACAAAAGAGAGGTTAGCCTTTAATTAATTCTTCTGTTTAATAGAGTCTGGGGCTGAAGCTCCATTGAGAAAGTACTCACCTAGCATGCATGAAGTCACAGCTCTTGTTCCTAGTACCCGTAGTACACTGTGTGTGGTGGTACATAGCTGTAATCTCAGCACTTGGGAAATGAAGGCAGGAGGATCAGAAGTCCAAGGTCATCTTGGCTACAAAGCCAGTTGGAGGCTAGTCTGAGATACATGAGACCCTGTGTCAGGAAAAAAAAAGGAAGAAGCCAAATGATCCCTCCTCAGCAGTCCTCAGCTGACTCTTTCCCAGTGCTTAAGCTATTCACGGAAGACGAGGAGCCCACTGTTTGGCTCGGGGGAGCCAGGTTTGGGCCAGTGTCCAGCCTGCACTGAAGCTTAGAGAGGTTGCTTCCAGCAAGGAAGAAAGTAGGGAGACTGGTGCTGAGGAGCAAGCAGCTGTCAATAGCAGCTGTAGGCTTCACAGCGCTGAAGCTGCCCAGGTGACACCTGAGCACAGGATGCTAAGGCTCACAAAGGGAGGCAGAAGAAGCTCTGAAGGCCACAAAGCAGGATAGAAGAGTGACTAGGACAATGGCCTGACTCTATTGAGGCACAAGGAAGTCATCCGGATGTTTCTAAACCTTAGTTTTCTCATCTACCAAACCGGGGGGTGGGGGGGTGGGGGGGATATCAATTACGTCTATTTCATTAGTGTTATTATGGGGGCAGATGAGACATGGTAAATATTTTAGTTAGCACGGACACTTAATAAATTAAGGCTGTTAACTTATTAGTTTTAATGTTAGCAACAATCTGCTCCAGAGATGAAAGATAAGCAGATGGAATAGAAATGAAGGCAGAGGAGTACAACAGTACTGAGCATAAATATAGGGAAAGCCGAATACCTTAAGGACCACATGAAAGAGGGTCATGGCAGAGATGTCTCTGTCACACTTGCAGCCACTGTAAACCCACAAGACTGTATTTACATACATTCCAGCCAAACCAGTTTCTTCTCCTTGTCAACATTTGCAGCTGACTGCAGGATTTTCATTCCCCTAGTGCACTGGGTCTGACCATTGGCTTTAGGCCAGTGGACTGGTCTGGCAAGATCGATCCAGAGCTTCGATCAGTT
The DNA here is from genome assembly GCA_019843965.1 of Rhynchomys soricoides. Lineage (NCBI taxonomy): Eukaryota > Metazoa > Chordata > Mammalia > Rodentia > Muridae > Rhynchomys > Rhynchomys soricoides. The sequence goes on from JADRCH010000235.1 coordinate 4,332,981, forward strand.
CTTCTTTCATTAGATGGCTTTTCTGTTGTTAATGCCATCTATACGTTCATGGGGGGGCCTTGTGTGTTTGGTCCACTCTTATAAATTATAGCAGGTAAGTGATAGGAACACTTAAAAGAAAAGCAAGTTTTCTCTAAGTCCATTTCAGGCCGTATAAATAAAAATAATTATACATATTTCATGTAAAGTCATGATGAGCAAGTGAATTGTACATACCTACTACACACCTAGTATCTGGTATTTAGAGAGTGCTTCTAATTCTCCCATTTCCTTTCTGTCTTACTCTCTGTCTCATTGTTCTATCTCTTTCTTTTTAAACTCCTTCAAAATGTTGCTTTAACACATCACTTGCTTATAACAAGAAAGTACAGACAGAAGAGAACAGAGCACTGGGGTTCCCCTTCCTTCTATCTCCTAGAAGCCGATCATCACCATTCATTGTTTAAAAAACAAATACTCAGCAACTATGTGCAGTGCTCACAGCATCAAGCTTGAACCAAAGCTAAGACATTAGAGACCAGGAGTTGGGGTGTGGCTCAGTGTACGGTGCTTGGGCATGTACAAAGCTCTGGGTTTGATCCCTGGCACTAATCAAGTAGGCAAAGTGGCATACCCTGGTAATCCTAGTATTCAAGAGGTAGAGGCGGGGGGATCAGAAAAGCAAGATCTTTCTCAGCTAATAGCAAGCTTAAGGCTAGCCTGGGCTACAGGGAACCATGTCTGTCAAACAAACAAACAATCAAACAGCAATGACAAAATCCCCATTAATTTGAGAACTAAAGCAATGCCCCTCCTTTTAAGACCTAATGAGCTCTACTACTTGGGTTTCATCCCCTAAATCTAGAGTCTCTATTTTCCAGAAAATTAACTGTCTTACACAAACATCGGGAAAAAACCTTTCTGGATTGTTGCTTTCCTGCCGGAGTACACACATCACATCCAAACACACATCTGCCAGCAAACATTGATTAAGGCCTTGCTATGTGGCAGGTATGGTTATGAATGCTAGAGATGGCCTGGTGAGCAAGCAGACAAGTTCCATGCTCTCACTAGAGAGAAACACCCAGGGAGGTGGGGGGAAATGAACAAAGCAACAGGGAAAGCAAATGTGACATGGAGTGTTTGAACAAGTGACAAGCTTCCATGGGGCTGGATGGCTCTTTTTGACCAGGTGGGCGAAAAATAAAGCCCCTCTGAATGGATGACAGCTGAGCCTGAATCACAAGAAAGAGCCAGTCACACTAAGATCTAAAGAACATTGCAAAGAGAAGAAAAACAAGTGTGAGCCCTGATGTGGGATGGAGTGGCTTCGTTCAGAGGACAGGGAGGAGGGGCTGTGGTGTGGTGATAAAGCAGGAGAGCCAGGGGCCAGGTCACATGCCATGGCCTGTGAGCATCTCCCGGGGAGCTGCAGAGACCCATAGACCTCATCCAGAGAGTCCAACTCACTTGATCAAAGGTTCCCCGAGGAGTCCCCTGTGCAGCCAAGTTGAGACTTACTGAGGTCTGGATTTTATTCACCCTAGTAGGCAGTTTGGACTTCTTTCTTTTAGGTGGGAAGAGAAGCCATGAACTGTTATTAAGCAGAAGAGAGATGAGACTTGAGTAATTCACTTTAAAGATCTGTCTGGCTGCCCTATGTAGATCAGATTGTAAGAAACAGAGAGAAGGAATGTAGGTCAGTGGTAGTGTCCTTGCTGGCAACCCGGAGGCCTGAGTTCAAAACCCATATGGTTCAAAAACCATATGAAAAGATAAAAAAGAAAAAGAAAACAAAAAAAGATGGAGGAGAAGCAAGCTATTGTTTCTCTGGTCTTTTTTTTTTTTAAAAAAAAATAAGGTTGTTTTTACATTTATTTTGTGTGTTTGTGTGTGGTAAGCAATTGACACAGGCAGACAGACAGACAGATACACACCACACACACACACACACACACACACACACACACATACACACACACACACCACAGTATGAGATCAGAGAACAACTTGCAGGAATTGATTCTCTCCTTCCACTTTGTGAGATCTGGCTATTGAACTCAGCTCTGCAAGTATGGTACATACATAACCACATATAACTTCATTTCTCTCTGATGAAAGGAAGGAATGAAATTTTAGTAACAGTCGAGTAACAAAGGTGAATAACTCTATACTGTGCCTGGTTGTGCGTGCCTGTGATCTCAGCCCTTGGGAAGCTGACACATGAGGATTGCCACACATGTGAGGCCAGCTTGGACTACACAGCAAGTGTTAAGCCAGCCAAAGCTACATATTGAGACCTTGTCTAAAAAGCAAAGTGAAATGAAAACCAACCCCACAAAGGGCAAATAAACAAGTACATCATGCCCATGCAATAAAATATTACTTCACAGCACAAGTCAAGAATCTGTGACATATGCAAAACATGGATGGATCCCAAAACTATTATGTTGAGAACAGGGGAAGCTGGCAGGCCTTGGGGCTTGGTGGCTCACAACTATAATTCTATAACTTGCAGCCTGCTACATGACAACAACAACAACAAACAAAGAAACAAGCAGGAGAGGGAGGAAGGAGGGAGAACAGAAGAGAAGGAGGGAAGCAAAAGAAAAGGGGACCGAAAAAGAAGACAGAAATGCAGTATCCCAGAAGCGGCTGCCTCTCGTCATGGGTGGGGTAGGGTGGTGACTGAAAGGGTTGTCTTCATTTCTTTTGCTGTTGTTGGGATAAAGCACCCTGTCAAAATCAACTAAAGGGAGGCAAGTTCCAAGTGTTACAGTTCATCATGGTGGGGAAGACATGGCAGCAGGCGGGGGTGGAGTGGGGCAGGGGGGAAAACTGAGTGGTCACATTGCATCCCCACACAGGAAGCAGAGAGAGTGACAAATGCCTGCTCTTGCTCAGCTCTCTTTCTCCATTTATGTAACTCAGAATGCCTGGCCAAGGACTGGTGCCACCTCAGTTACTTCAATGGAGAGCTTCTTCCACAGGGTTCCGTTACTCAGAGAAGCCCATCTCCTGGGTGATTCATAAGTAATTGCATTTACTTATGTCAAGTCCATAAGTAAATGCAATTATCACAGGGGGTAAATTACTAGGGGGTCTGAGGAGGAACAAATGTTTTGCATCTTAATTCATCACTGTAAATAGCCATTAGAACTTCATGTTAGATACTTAGGATCATTATATTTCAATACAAGCTTCAACCAAAACCAAACCCTGAACTAAAGCAAACCAAACAAAAACCTAGTATATTGAGATGACTTAAAATATTTTAGAAGGGACCACCAAGATGGATCTCTGGATGTTTCTTGCCATGCCTAACAGCCTGACTGCTGTCCTTGGAACCTACCTGGTAGAAGGAGACTGCAAAGTTGTTCTCTGGCCTATACACACACACACACACACACACACACACACACACTTAGGATGGAACAAAACATGCAAAAACAATACCAATAGATAGACAAGATAGGAAACTAGAGCTATTGTGAATATAGGGGACACAATAAGAAATGACAATTGGGGCAGGGTGTGGTGGTTTGCCTTAGTTAGGGTTTTGTTGCTGTGAGCAGACACCATGACCAAAGCAAGTCTTATAAAGACAACATTTAATTGGGGCTGGCTTACAGATTCAGAGGTTCAGTCCAGCATCATCAAGGCAGGAACATGGAAGCATCCAGCCAGGCATTGTGCAGGGGGAGAGAGTTCTACATCTTCATCTGAAGGCTCCTAGTGGAAGACTGGCTCCCAGACAGCTAGCACAAGGATCTTAAAGCCCACACCCACAATGACACACCTACTGCAACAAAGCCACATATCCAAATAGTGCCACTCCCTGGGCCAAGTATAATCAAACCATGACATGGCTCATGCCTTTAATCCTAGAACTCAATAGGCAGAGGTTGGTGGATCTCTTTGAACTCTAAGGCCAGCCTACAAAGTGAGTTCTAGGACAGCCAAGGCTGGCTGTTACACAGGATAACCTTGACTCAAAAACAAAACAAACAAAAAACCAAAATGAAATGACAATTGTTTTAGAAAATTATTTGGTGATTTCTTATAAAATTACATATTTACCAATGAATATCGTGATTAGCTACCTAAAAGAAATGAACCATGTCACCCAAAGATTTTATGTGACATTTACAACCATTTTACTTATGCAAGTACTTCAATAGGGAGGTCATAGACCTGGAGGTCTGATCTAGGGCCGTGGGGAGAGGGATGAAGGAACAATAATGGATTTGGGATATGCTCTGGAGAGAGCATCTAAGGCACTGATGGTGGACTGAGACAATTCATGGGTTGAGGCTCAGTGACAGAGGGCTTTCCTCAGATGCAGAGCCCTGGGTTCAACCCTAGCCCTACCACATACTCTAGGTATGGTAGTACCTACCTGTAATCCAAGAATTGGGGGGAGGTAAGATCAGAAGTTCAAGGACATTCTCAGTTATATGGCAAATTTGTATCTGGGCTGAATAAGACCCTCTATTTTAAAAAAGAAAAAAAGGGGTAGTGGGGGGAAGGGGGGAGCCAGTCTGATGGCTCAGTAAGTAAAGTCATTTGCCACCAAGCCTGGCTGACCCGAATTTGACCTCTGGGACCCACATAATGGAAGGAGAGAACTGACTCCTAAAGATGCTTTCTGGTCTCTACTCAAGTGCTGTGGTGTACGGGCATCACACACAAAGTGAATAGACTAAATGTAATAAAAACTTTTGGAAAAAGAATGTCTCTTACTTTTTTGGCATAGGCAATCTAATAATAGATGCTAGTGTCATTCACAGTACTGTAGATTACTGGAAAGGTCTGGCTCCAGGCCAAGGGGATCCAAAGGTCTCTTTTACCATGTAGAAGGTGGTGACAGCAGCTGGACTTATGGACATGATAGCAGTAGATTTCTGGCAAAGGTGTTTCCCATTCAAATATAAAGTCTTGGAGCTGAAGAGATGGCTCAGCAGTTAAAAGCCCTTAAGTGCTCTTCCAGAGGACCCAGATGTGGTACCTAGCACCCATGTGGAGGGGACTCACAGCCATCTGTAATTCAAGTATGCTAGAGGATCCTATGACCTCCTCTGGCCTCTGTGGGCACCTGACACACAAGTGTTACACAGATACACACAGAGACAAAAACACCAAAATGCACGAAATAAAATAAAATACAAAGCCTTAATGTGGTCAAGTGAGAGTCATTGTAATGAGAGAGGCCAGTAGAAGAGTCAAAATTAGGTTTCTCAGATACTGCAGGACTGGGTATAATTTTGTGTCTCTGGGAAATTATAATAGTAAGGATGGGGAGGTCAGTGCGGTTGAGCTGGAGCCTGTTGGTGTGTGTTTCATCTCCAGCTCCCATGCACTGGAAGGAGAGAATTCACTCCTGAAGGCTGGTTTCTGACCTCCACACATGTGCCAGGAGACGCGTGCTCTCAGAAAGAGAAAGAGTGAATAAAGGACAAATTCACTTTTTTATTTTTAAAAATAGAGAGCAACATATATATATATATATTTCCATGCTAAAGTCCAAAGCCAAGCGGGTCTATGTCTGCAGACCCTGACTCAAACCAAACCAACCAAATAAGAAAGAAAGATTTTTGGGATGAAGTCATAGTTTTGATTTTTTTTTTTTTTTTTTAAAGAGAGAGGGTCTTGCTACGCTGTCCACTCTGGCTGGCCTTAAACCCACAGTCTTCTGACTGCCACTTTCTAAGTGCTGGAATCACAAGCATGGGTTGGCACCCAAGCTCCAGGCAATAGTTTAATCAAGCAAATGGTGTTAGCCTATGAGTGAAGGTTGATAGGGGCTAATTGGCCTCGAAAATTACATAATACAATTTAGATTTAGGGATGTGCATTATTTATTTCTGTGTGCCCCTTCCCTCCCCTGTGACTTCGAGCGTGTGCATGTGCGCGTGCGTCCCTCTAAACCTTGTTCTGTGTTTGAGGTCAGAAACAACTTGTGATTCTCTATTCTCTTTATACCACATGGTTCTTAGGGATCAAACACAGGTCTTCAGGCTTGGTGCCAGTATCCTGTGCCCTCTGAGCCTCCACATAACCTTATGTGACCATTCGTCAACTACTTATTGCTATGTGATAAAGGAACCCCAAATGTACTACAAGGTTTCTCTAGATAAAAAAATGTGGGAGAACTACACTGCTTGGGATGTCTGTGAAGGGAGAAGGAGATAAAGTTGGTTTGTTTTGAATCAGCGTATCTCATGAGGCCACTGTTGAAATGTGGGCGGGGCTGTGCTATCTGAAGGTTTGCCTGGAGCTGGTGAATCAGCTTTTCTGATTGGCACATCTAGAACAAGCTGGCTGTGGGTTGTTATAGTCAGACCCTTGCAGACCACAGCACAGGGCTGTGTTCACTTCCACCAGAGCAAATGACCTAAGACCGCAAGGCATAAGCACCAGGGTCACTTATGACTTGACTTCAAAATTCACAGCCATGCCAGGCAGTGGTGGCGCATGCCTTTAATCCCAGCACTCGGGAGGCAAAGGCAGGCAGATTTCTGAGTTCGAGGCCAGCCTGGTCTACAGAGTGAATTCCAGGACAGCCAGGGCTACCCAGAGAAACCCTGTCTCAAAACAAAAAACAACAAAAACAAAACAAAACAAAAAAAAATTCACAGCCACCTCCACAATATCCAGTTGGCTATGTAGGCCCATACAGGGAATGATGGCTGGGTGGTAAGAATCACTGGGGATCTTTTCAGAATCTGGCTATAAGTCCTGTCTGTTTTATGTTTGCCACATAGTAAATATAGAAGGCGGAGGGGCTGCACACTTGATGATCTGACAGACTTTGATGCTAACCATGGCCTTTAGCCTAGTCCACCCTTGCGATGTTCCCTTGGCTGCGGCTATGTTGATCTGCCACTGCTTGGACATGGTCCTGAAACACTACAGCATAAAAGCCCAGGCATTTTCATATCTGGTGATTAAAAACAAAAAAACAAAGAGTAAGAGGGAGTTGGTGTCTAACTCAGTTGGGAGAGTACTGGTCTAGCAGGCATGAAGCCCTGGTTTCCACCCACAGCACCAGAGAAGCTGGGTTTGGTGGCACATACCTGCAATCCCAACACATGCTTAGGAGGTGACACAAGATAACTAGAAGTTTGAAATTATCCTTCACTACTTACTGAGTTCAAAGCCAACCAGGATACACAAGAAATTGTTAGAGAGAGTGGAGGGAGGGAGGGAGGGAGGGAAGAGCTTGGCATCAGGGATGGCATTCCATGCTAGTAATCTCAGTACCTGGGACACTGAGATAGAAGGGTTACAAGTTTGAAGTCAGCCTCAGCATAGTGAAATCCAATCTCAAAACAGGAGGGGAGGGCAGCAGTGGAGGCAGGGGATTGAAGGGGAGGACAGGGGAAGAGAGAGAACAGGAGGAAAAGACCTATGCGGGCAATAGTGTCATGAGCAAAATACCCCGTATGTCTGTGGCTGCAGATTTAGTGAACAATTCAAATAATCTGGAAAATAAAATGAAAATAACTTGAAAAACAAACTTCAAAAAAGCAATATCTTTTTTTTACCACTGGGAAGGTTTATGATGAATATAAATATTTAAGTAAGCCACACACATTGTATTAGTGTTTTTCTGTAAAGAAATCTGTATATTTAGTGAGTTAAACATCCGTAATATTTCAAAGAATGTGGCCTCTTGAAGTATGTTAGACATTCAGCCCTTATTTAAAATGTATAAGCTAAGTAATTGATTTACATTTGTGATTTTAAGTGGAACTATTTCAAAATGTAAATGCAATATTAGGCATGTATAAGAATGTAAGATTAACATATTTATAAGATTAATTTATTGGCTATATATGAATCACTCAAGTACTCAGAGATTTGTTAGTCACGCAACTGAAGTACTCAACAAAATAAATTGAATATATTAAATTTATAAATGCAGCTAAAATATTTAAAGCAGGCTAATTAAGGGAATTTGTAAATGTGACCAAACATCAATCAAATGTCCTCTTAAAATGATTGTTAAATTTAGCCACATCTATAAAATTTATGTTTAATTTATAAACTAACGGAAAAATTTTCTAGGGTTTTGATTTTGTAAAGTTGAGAAACCCTTTTTAAAATTAAGGAACAGGCTGGAGAGACGCTCAGAGGAGAGGAGCACCTGCGCTTTTGCAGAGCCTAGGAGGTTGGTTCTCAGCATCCATGTAAGACTCAAAACCACATATAAATCCAGCTCCAGGGGCTCTGAGACCCTCTCTTGGATTCTGTGGGCACCCAGTGTGCAGATGGCATTCACACAAACACATCCACATGAATAAAAATACATTTTAAAAAGTATATGATAAATGTTTTAGAAAACCACTAACCATTGGGGGAGGGGCAAGTAACTTTTGAATCTTGTTTTTTAAAATTCGTTTTTAATTACATTTATATGGGGGAGGGTGCATACTACAGTGTTCTAGTAGAAGTCAGAGAACAACTTCTGGGAGTGTGGTTTTTCTTTCTACTATGTGGTCCTGGGGATTGAACTCAGGTCGTAAGACTTAGCAGCAAGCACCTTTACCCAGTGAGCCTTATCACTTTTACGAAAAAAAATTTAATGTACAAAAGTCACCCTGGGGTTGAAGTTCAGGTGGTAAGGTGATGGCCTGGCATACATGTGGTCCTGGGTTTGATGCCCAGCACTGTAGTCCAAGTGGTCACCCAGGAGTGAAGTCAGGATGATTGAATAGGACATCTTGAGCTACATAACCGGACCCTGTTATGAAGGGAGAAGAGATTTTCACTGATGTTCTAGGCCTGGACCCAGTAAGCTTCTCCTGACTTTCTCCTCAAGGCCAAGGCCAAGGGAGTGGAGAAGGGAAGCAGGGAGTCACTCCCTCGCCTGGCTGTCTGTGGTTCCACTCCCTCACCAGTAGGGTGCCCCATGTAGGTAATAAGTGAGACACTTGCCTCAATACCAGCTTACAATGTGGTGTTTCCTGTCCCCAAAACAACTGAGCATGTGGCATAATGGTCATTTTTATTGTCATTTGGTAGTCCGGGGGAGTCCTAACTGACCCACGAGACTAGTTGTGGCTACATTCAGCAAGTACAGTAAAAATCTGCAGAGTCCTTTACATTAAAGATGTGTCTGCTCATGCACTGCAATAATACAGCCCATCGCTTAAGATAAAAGTATACCAAGTCATTGGTTAATGGTGGGTGCAGAGCCTCACACTTAGTTTTGTAGTCTGCTATGAACTCCCTATCCAGCTGGGCTGTGGGCAGGAATGTTCTTGAATCCCCTGCAACCTATGCTTTTGTGTCTTCTGGTCATGCTGCTTTCCTGATGCAGATAGTGTCTCAAAAGTCTGTGATGGCTAGAGCAGGAAGTGGCTTTGATTTGAGGTGATGCATGTCTGCATCTGCTCATAGCCCAGCCCAGATGCCCTTTAATAACATAGATTTTCGAATCCATCACAACTTCCCACTTGGGATGCCTCCTGGGAGCCTGTTTCATCCTCAGCCTTGTCAGGGCAGCTATCTGTGGTGCAACACTGATATATCACTGCTGCCTCCAACCTCAGTGATCCCTGGTGTGGTCTAAGGCAGTGGTTATTCTTCTAGAAGCCACCCAGGGCACAGGACCTAAGTCCTGTAACATTCAACTGACCAACACTTTTGGTTTGTTTCCTAATAGCAGGCCTACCTGTGTATGGAATCTTCCTTTCTCCTTAACATTCCCTCCAAAGTCTGGAATGTCTACTCAGCCACCAGCCTTTGATTTCTTGCATTTCCTCTATAGCTTGAGCAAAAGGCTCACCCTCTGACTTCATGATCCACGATAGTGGTCTAGGCCCTTCATTCCTCACCTACCTCTGTCTTCCTCTCTTTCCCATGGTCTTGAACAACTGGGAATCTGGGAGTGACATCTCTCCCCTGGGCACTAAGATCTAAGTCCCAGGGATGGTGGCTGAAGAGGGCTGTTCTATTTTGTGTTATTCGGCAAGATATGGTTTGGGTCCATGCTATGCTGGGAGAGTGGAAGGAACTGCATACATGGGGTCCAAGAAGAATTAATATATGTTTCTTTATATCCACTGAAACTAACTTTATGTATTGTGAGTTGGGTTTTTAAGGGGGTATGTAGTTTCTTTTCCCTCCTCCTTTCCAGCTTGTGGTTTCTGTGAGATTATCAGAAGGGTGACATGCTCCCACCTGCTGACCAGTGAATGCTAGTAGAATTTTCACCCCAGAAGCCCATCGCTTCTCCTGTGGTAGTTTTTGGAACTGAAAATGAGAGAAGGCAGTCAATTTCTCTGTGGATATCAAAGGTAAACTCCAGGTCTCTTGATGGCTTGGATGTTGAGAAAAAGAGCAAGAGAGAGGAGGTGGGGGAGAGGGAGAAGGGGTTAAAGAAGCAGATAGAAAGGGGAGAGTGTCACGGGGAGAGAGTCCTGGTGGCTACTGATTCTGGACCTGCAAGAGCCTGAGAGGTGTTTCTGCCTTTGGACTCTCCAAAACAAGGTAGGAGCTTTATCATAATCTCTTTTCCTTAAGTGTGAAGTAATTGAGGCATTGTTGTTGTTGTTGCTGTTTTTAACCATTAAAATCTTCTAACCAAGCCAGACTTTATAATCCCAGCTATTTATGGGGATGAGACAGAGGATTACAAATTCTAGGTCTGCCTGGGCTACAGAGAGGGTTCAAGGCCAGTCTGGACAACTTAGTGAGACATGCTTCAAAATGAAAAATGACAGATATAAAAGAAAAGGGTGAGGGGAAGACTGCAGATATAGTTTAGCTGTGACTGCTTGCTTAATAATCAGGAAACCCTGTGCCAGGATGGATGTGGGGGTGGTGGTGATGACAACAACGGACAGCAATGACATACAAACAGGTACAGACACATAGACAGGGACAGGGCACCTCTTGAACTATGAACTTCACCATCCACTTGGTGTCTTAAACAATATAAATTTAGCCAAGTGTTTGGCACTTGCCTGTGGTCCCAGCACTCAGGAAGTAGAGATCAGGAGTTCAGTGTTAACTTTGGTCATACAGTGATTTTGAGGCCAGTCTGACCTACAGGGGACTTGACTCAGAAACAACAGAACCAATATAAATTAATTATTTCAGTCCACAAGCAAGGTGACAACACAGCCTTAACCTGTCCAGAAGGTCAGAAGGCCTCTAGCTTCAGGGCTGTATTGGTGTTCCCTGGAGCTGCCTCCCCCTCTTGGTGTCTCTCTGTAGCTTTCCAACTCCTCTCTGCCCCCACTTCTTGTAAAGATACCAGCCCCTGGGTTTGGTCCACCGTCATCCAGCCTCTCAGTGCTGGGATTAGAGGTGTACATTACTGTGCCTGGCCACTACCTTGATTTTGCTCCTGTGTTCCTTTCTACTGATTGGAGGCTAATAGTTTAGGGAGACAGGAGATGTGTAAGAGGGGATCAAAGAAAGCAGATATTATGACAGTTGTTATTATTATCTTTGAATTTTATTTGTTACTCTTCCTTGTCCTATGTTACTAAGGTGATCTAGATCGTTATTAAACGGTTATGAATTCCCTATTTTAATGCCTAAATGAAGTTTCTCATTTTATCCAGGAAAATACAAGGCACCTACTTTGTTACTTACTGAAGCTTCTTGACCCTGCACTTTCTTAGACATAGACATTCAAAAAGCATCAACTCTTGATTCTCAGGGTGCCCAAAAGCAATTCTGATTTACTGATGCAATGAACAGTTGGTATTATAATATGTGGCTGGATTGCAGGGCAGTGGTGGCACATGCCTTTAATCCCAGCACTCGGGAGGCAGAGGCAGGTGGATTTCTGAGTTCGAGGCCAGCCTGGTCTACAGAGTGAGTTCCAGGACAGCCAGGGCTACACAGAGAAATCCTGTCTCAAAAAACAAAACAAAACAAACAAACAAACAAAAAATGTGTCTGGATAAACATACACACCTCCTGTTCCTATCCTCTAGGTTTGGTCGTTGGATTGCAGAATCCTCACTTGAGCCGGGCCTTTATGTAACATTTTTGGAATCCTTAGATGGCAACTAAGTCTCTTAAATCAAAAAGGGCCATGTTTGCTTCGGTGGAATCTGCTCACCTTAGCGATCTGGTAGTTAACTAACCAGCCTGCTTCTCCCTTCCCTGCTCCCAGAGGGCTTCCCTCAGCATCTCTGCCCCCAGAGGGCTTCCCTCTGCTGGTTCCCTTCCAGCCTTTACTTTCAAGTTGAAAATAGTTCCTTTTCTCTGTTTTTCTAGAACATAAAATTCATTACCCCTGGATCCTTGCCAACTGCGTCCTTCTCGTGTATTTTAAACTAAGACGAATGTCGCAGCGTGACCTGGTAGGCTTGCCCCACAATGGGATGTCAGGCAGGAACATACTGGAGTTCCTGGAGCACTCTACTGGAGTGCTTTGCTCTGCCTAAGGGAGGCCTGCGGAATGGGATTCTGGGAACCCGGGATGGCACCCTGAGTGGAGTCACCAGGGCTGGACTGGAGAAATCCTATTAAGTAAAATTTAGCTGAGCTTCCTGTTGCCCTCAGAAAATCTCTGGTGGTTTCTACCACAGAAAACTTCCCTTTGGTCATTTGTATAGAGACCAGACTCTAGTGAAAGAGAAAGTAAAGAGCTCTGTGTTTCCCCTCATGTTCAGCTCCCCACTCACTCACTTCTGTTTGCCTCACTTTAACACAGCCTATGGTCTTATGAATCCTTCACTTGCCTGGCTCTGTTGACTGACATAGGGATCATTCCTTTACCTCTTAAGCTATTTGCTGGGAATATTTTAGTATATTTGTATTTAGCCAAACTTCTAATTTTGACGGAACTATAACTTGGAGTGCAGTGTGAACAGGGAGATCCTGTGTACCCCCATCTAGTTTCCCCCCATAGTACCATTTTTCAAAACTACAGTACAACATGACAGCTGGGATCCTGCCATGGATACAGTCAAAATTGATGGGAACCTAGTCATTACAAGGTCAGTCATGTCACTCTTGCAGAGCTGCACACTCTTCTCTCTGGCCTAGACTCCTGTGTTATCTCTTGGCAACCACTGATCTCTTTTTCTTGTCTGAAATTTTATCATTTCAACAGGCATTCGGTATGAACCCTTTTGGTCCCCTTTCCCCTCAGCACACATCCCCAGAGACTCACACATATGCAGGAGCAGGTTGTTTCTGCTTACTGCTGAATGATATCTGTGCTGTGGTGTACTAGTTTGTTTTACTATTCATTCCCTGAAGGACATCTGGGTTGCCTCTAGTTTGGGTCTATTACAAATAAAGCTGCTAAAACATTTGCTATTGGCTTTTACAGGAATGTTGGTTTGTGTGTCTCTCGGGTATATGTGGAAGTGTAATTGGTGGGCCATATGGTACTTGTATGATTGTGTTTATTTATGTATTGTGTTTGTTTGTTTGTGGTGCTGGAGGGTAAAAGCAAGGCTGTGAGAATGCTAAACAGGAAGTAAACCACTCAAAATACCTTCAGGAAGTCCTTGAAATCCACTAAACCTTTATCTCCCCCACTAGAGGATATCCTAGGTCCTGTTTGCTTGGCTTTATTGTATCTTAATTTTTAAAATAAATGTTACTTTTCATTTAATTAGCATGGGGTTGGGGAATGCACGTGTGATAACCTGTAGGTAGAGGTCAGATTGCAAGGGTAGGGTTCTCCAATTCCACCATGGAGGTCTCAGGGACTGAACTCTGGTCATCAGGCTTGGTGGCAAGTGCTCCCCCCCCCCCCCATGTCATCTTTCTGGCCTGCTTTCTCTCCATAGGAAGCTGAACACGTTTTCAGAAGACAGACATTTTCCCATTCTCACTACAATTAGGAGGGAGGCAGCTACTGGTCATTACTAGGTCTCTCATGAACTTCCTAAAGTTGTTTGGAGTTGTTTACTTGTGTCAGTAAAGTTCCCCGTGGGATGAACTGTTTCCGTCTTGGTGGGAACTGCTACAGAAGGTGGTCATCTACAAACGAAGGCCTCTCTAGAAACTGACCCTGAGCATAAACTGAGTCTCCACTCGGAGAAGCCCTTGCCAGCCTTTGATGTTGTCACCTTTGAATCTTAGCCATTCTGTGAGGACATTTCACTGTGGTTTGGCCATTCCTTGATGGCTAAAGATGCTGAGCATCCTTCCATGTGCTTGCTGGCCAGGGATACAGTCTCCATGGGATGGATTTGTTTTTGCTTTTCTAATTAAATTCTTTGTTTTAATTATTCAGGTATATTTATATACATGTATATTTATATACATATATGTGCATATACACACATATTATCATTATGTACATGTGTATCTATGTATTTATTGATTGATTATTATATAAGTGGCTTCCTATAGGCCTCACTATGTGGCAGAGGATGACCTTGAACTTCTGATCTTCCTGTGGAAACCTCCAAGTGCTGGAATACAGGCATGCATCCTCCTATCCAAAAGTGCTGGGGAGAAAGCAGGGCCTCACACATACTCAGGACGCACTGTAGTAACTGAGCCCATCATCAGCATGGTGATCAATACATGCTCTATGCAGGATTGTAGATTTGTTGGATTCATAGTTCAGAAGTGTGTTTCCCAATATTTAGTTTATATTTTTATTCTCCTGTTTTTCAGAAGCATTTTAATTTTGAGTGATCCAAGATATTAACAATTTTCCTTTAAGAATTATGGCGCACACCTTTAATCTCAGCCCAATAAAGGCAGAGGTGGGTGGATCTTTGTGTTCAAGGCCAGCCTGATTTACAGAGTGAGTTCCAGGACAGCAGAGGCTACACAGAGAAACACTGTCTAAACAAACAAACACCAGAAAACGAAACAAAACAAAAAGGTTGTGGTTTTGATTCGGACTTTAGGAATGCTTTACCTAGCTTACAAGTCTGAAGATATTCCATTTTCTCCCCAAGAGTCTTAAGTCTTTACACTTTGCATATAAATTTATTGCCACGTATTTTTAATTAGCCGTTAAGTCCTGATTCAGGTCTTTGCCGTCTTTAGTAAGTCACAGCCTGTGGAATCCTTTCTGTCCTTCCATTGTTTCTCAGAGAGCCACTGAGCTGCTCTGAGTCCAGTCACTGATATCAGGTTGTATGCACTCTGTTCCTGATGAGTGTGTGACTCTGACTAGGCAATGAGTCAGCAGAGAGATGTCCTCAAGAACATGGCCTCTGGAGCCAGGCTGTCCTGGATCAAATCTGGTGCCACCTCAAAATAGCTTTGTGATCTTTATAGCACGTCACTTAATCCCTCTGAACCTTGCATCTTCACACCACACACATTTTTATGAAAATAATAATACTTCACAGGTTCGACACCCCCCACTCCCAGAAGTAAATGTAGCAGTATGTAAACCGCTTAGTGCACTGTCTGGCAGATAGGTAGAAAGAAATAATAACCATCAGTGCTCTTCTTCCTTTGTGCCCATGCAAAGATCCCCAGGTACTCCTCTTCCCTACAGTGTTCTTTCTCTCTTAAAAAGTTTTTATTTATTTATTTATTTATTATTTATTTATTTATTTTTGCTATTTTATGTGGATGAGTGTTTTGCCTGTACATCTGGGCATCACATGAGTGCCTGGTGCCCAAGGAGGTGGTGAGCCTCCATGTGAGTCTTTTGCAATGGGTGCTCCTAACCATTGACCCAACTCTCCAGCCCTCCTTTTTTCTTCTTTGCCATTTGGTACAAATCAGCCTCGTTCTTCTATGAGACCGTTAACTTTAGCATTAGCTGGATCCTTACTTCACATTTGTGTTACAGCTTTTATCTTGCTCATCGCTCGATACACGACCACAAGTCTCCAGTGAGCATGCTGTGCCCAGCCCTCATCACATGCAGTTTCTAACATACTGATCCTGGGGGTCTAATGAGCAGTTACAGTTTTTATTACATTTTTATACATTGGTCTCATTGGTTATGTATTCATACGTGTGAAGATGTGGGTCTGTCCCATGGAGTGTGTGTGGAGGTCAGAAGAAAGCTGTGTGTCTTCTTCCACTGTCTGGGTCTTGGGGAATGAACTCAGGCTTGGCTGGCACACACCTTTACCAGCTCACCTGTCTCATTCCTTCAACATGCTTTGTAAAAAGCAATTTGATAAAATAAATCTTGCAAAACATTAGACACGCTGGGCAGTGGTGGCACACGCCTTTAATCCCAGCACTCAGGAGGCAGAGGCAGGTGGATTTCTGAGTTCGAGGCTAGCCTGGTCTACAGAGTGAGTTCCAGGACAGCCGTGGCTACATAGAGAAACCCTGTCTCAAAAAACCAAAAAGTAAAAATAAAAAAAAAAATTAAAAAGCAAAACTTTAGACACAAGGCCAGGGGTATAGCTTAGCTGTCCAACGTTTGCCTAGCATTTGGAAAGTTCTTCCCATCAGAAAACAAACAAACATACGACAAAACCCCACAGACCCTCCACCCCAAACCAATCAAACAGAAAACACTTCACTTCCCTACTTTTTCAGGACATTTAAAACTGGTAAGATATTTGAAAGGAAAAAAATGTATGGTAGAAATATTACTCGTTTGTAAAAATAAGGCAAATTCCATGAATACGGTGGAATATTATACCGTCAATACAGTTTTAAACAGCAAAATTGTTTCGTGGATTATATGACTGTAAAAACATTTCTCTATAAATAGGAAAAGTAACCTTGAAGCCCAACCAGTGGATAAATTAACTTGTTAAAACATAGAATTACAATATGACTTCATTTGTTTAAATAAGCATCTGTGCTTGTAGCTATCTATACAACCACACTCGACAGGAAAAGTGTGCGGGGGTGGTAATTTTGGTAATAGTCTTTCAGTTGGCAATGGTAATAGTCTTTTGGTAATAGTTTTATTTTTATTTATTTATTTTTTTTGGTGATTTTCCTCCCAATCATAGCTTCTCTAGGACACAGCATTTATTATTTTGACGTGAGAAAACAAGAATTCGGGCTGGCAAGATGGCTCCAGCTGGTCAAAGTGCATGGAGCCAGGTCTAACTGGGTTCGATCCCTGGAACTCACATGGTGGAAGGAGAGAATCTGCTCCCACAAGCTGTCCTCTGACCTTCACAGGCAAGCCTGGCACACCCACTACCTGTCTCCCACACATGAGACAAAAGAAAAATAAATGTTGAAAGAAGTTGTTTTTTTGTTTTTTTTTTGTTTTTTGTTTTGTTTTTTTTAAAGGAAAAGTAAAATGAAGGCTATCATTCACTGTGAGTTTTTATTGTTTGTTGGGTTTTCCCATGTTTTCTTACATGTTTGCCAGGCTGGCCTCCTGCTTCAGCCTCTCAGATGTTGGGGTTACAGGCAGGCCCCAGGGCAGCCAAACTGAGTCTCCTTCCTACTCTAATTACTTGACTTCTCCACGTGTCATTTTTATGATCTGCATCAGAATGACAAATAGAAATGCAGCTGCTGTGGCCTTTCTGTTTTTAAGTGTGATTTTCAGAACAATGTTTTACAGCCGTCAGGTTAGAGACTTAAAAGTTGTCTCCTTTTAAAGGCGCGTATTTGTCATACCAAGCTAATGGGTGTCTTATGACATTTTTGTTCGTGTAAATAGCGTGTTTTGATCATATTCACCCTTCACCCTCGTTCTTTCCAGCTTTCAGCTTCCCTGTGTGCTCAAATCATTCACCTTATACTTTGATGTTTTTAAATCTATGCTTTTACATAATAAGAGAAAGCATGAAATATTTGTCTTTCTGGCTCTGGCTCATTTTGATTAAATCTAAAGCTGGACAGAAAGATGGGGACTGTACAGAGTCACGAGAAGGGACGGGAGTTGTTCACCACCAAATCTAGTTGAAGCCTCTAGCCAGCTAAGAATAAGAATTCTAACACAAATAGTATTTGTTTCGGGCGTTTCTCCCTGAAAACCTACAATTTTCTAGGCAGCTCAACAGAAACCCCTTTATAGTTAGTTGAAGGACATGTTCTAGCTTGCTTGTGCAACCCTAGTGGCTCCTGGTTTTGTCTTCCCAGATTGTAATTCCACCCAAGGCACGTTAGGAACCACCTAGTGATCCATGGAGACAGCGGAGGGGCGGTCCCTTAGAAACCCACTGAACAATGTCAAAGGTGTCCAAAGTCCTACAGAGGTCATTGTGATGACACATGCGACTCTCCTTTGGGAAGCTCACACATTCTTTTTACGTGCTGAGACCTGTGGTAAAACGTCTTTAAACAGTCTCCAACTGCTTCCTGATGGCTAGTCCTACACTACAATTCTTTTCTCTGGCAAAGACAAGCATCCACCCTTACTGTAATAGCGGGACCCTAAAGCCTGCTAGCGGCAGTTCTCAGCTATGCCTCCTGCTGTATGGTTACACACAGCATGGGGTCTCTAATTCTATCCATTTTGTCACAAACAACGTGGATTTATTCTTTATGTCTATATGTTGTGTATATATAGACCTCAAATCTTTTCTTTTGTTGTTCAGTTTCTCTCTCTCTCTTTCTCTTTGTCTTTCTTTCTTTTTTCTTTCTTTCTTGATAGTGTTTCTCTGTGTAGCCCTGGATTCCTTGAATAAGAAGTCTGGTGGAGGCCTAACAAACATCACAAACATGGAGGAAAATGAAAACCCAGAAATAAAGCTGAGACCCAAGGAGGCCTAGAGAAAGTGAGGTTGGGAAGAATGACCAGGTGTTTCGTCATTACATTATACTGACTAAGAAAGGCAGTAAATACAGAAGAATGCCCAATCTCAGGTATGAGAGTTTGCAAAGACTCTGAAGTAGTGGAACTGAAGAAACATGAAACGGCCTTAAACAGGGGAAGCATCTGGGTGAAGGATGAGCAAGACAAAGCAAGAGAAACACAAAGCCCTCCTTCCCCCATAGACTTTGTCTGGGTCTTTGGACTCTTTGTATTTATGGTCACCAGTATAAGGAAAGCTGATGTGGTGTTAGAACCCCTGTGGTACTGTCCCTTCCAGACTGGTTGCAAGTTGGGAGGCCACCTCCCTACCCCCAAGTTATGTAGTAAGACTGTGTCTGAAAACAAACAAACAAACAAAAACAACAAAAATCCTAAACTTAATCAGGCAAAACACATGCCAATGGTTTTCTATGTAATGACCATTTATGATGATGATAAAACTGAATGCATTTTGCTCTATAAAGATCATGCTGATCTCTTAGTGGGGGATTGAGTCACGGCAGCCAGGCAGATAAGGTGATTGAGATGGTGGCAGCCATAGGACAGAGGGAGAGGCTCAGCTTAAATGTGACTATGTGACTTAACCGTAGGTCCAGCTGTGGTGTAGAGGAAGAGGTGCTGGAAAAACAGGCATCAGTGTTGACATGTTGGCCCATGTGTTTATCAGTGGCAGAGTTGGAGGTTTCATTTTTTTTTTTTTTTTTTTTACTATATGATGTATTTGTTCTTACATATGTGTTTGCCTGCATGTATGCATGTGCACCATATGCATAGAGTGCCCGTGGAGGGTAGAGAGCATTGGATTCCATGAACTGGAGTTATAGATAGTTGTGAGCCATCATGTGGGTACTAGGAACAGGACCTAAGAGCAGCCAGTGTTCTTCACCACTAAGCCATCTCCGCAGCCTAGGAGATGGAGGTTTCGTTTTGTTTGGATTTTGAGACAGGGTTTTAACTGTGCAGTCCCGTCCAATCTGGAACTCACTTTGTAGATCCAGCTGTTCTCAAAGTTACACTCACTTAACACTGCCTCCGAAATGCTGGGATTAAAGGTATGTGTCACCAAGGCTGGCCAGCATGGAGATCTTTTTGAAAGACCTCTACTCAAGCATAAAACTTCACGCTCGGTCAAGCCATTCGTAGAATTTGAGGACAAATCAACATAAAGTGGAGTTGGAATTTATTAAAAATCGAGAGTAAGGCACACTGGAGAGCCGAGTGTGGACTCCCTTTTGAGAGGTTCACACCCCTGATCAAGTGTCCCAGGGGTGATTACCAGTAGGTTTAGGTTTTCTGAATTTCATTGTTCAGCGGGTTTCTAAGGCTACCTCTCCCCAGTCTTTACTTCCTTTATTGGTAGATACTTGAGATTATAGAGTGGCTCCAGCAGGGTCTGGGGTAGGATTACAGTCAGATAAGAGAAAACCAGAACCCTGACCAAAAGTCAGGGTTGCACAAGAGGATGGGGCCACGTGTCCTACTGTAGGTGGAGCTTCTGCTAAGAGTCCTGGAAACTGCAGATTCACATCTGGAACAGAGAAGGGCCTTGAGGAAATGAGGCTCATTGTGTTGGAATTCTCAATTCCAGCTAGCTAGCGGTAGTGACGTAGGCAAATCCAGGTCTTTTGTGGTTCTGTCTCATTGATAAAAGAATTTAAAAATGTACTGAAACAGCTCAAGGATCATTTTATTAATGTTTAAAAGAAAAACCCCAGGACAGGCAAGCTGTAAACCCTGCAGCTGCCTGGAGAAGGATAGAGGAGAGGGAGGAGAGGGAGGAGAGGGAAGAAAGGGAGGAGACTGGAAAAACGCTGTGTCATTGAGGCTGTCATGGAGGCCAGACACATGGCTGATGAGCAGCCACATGGTGAGAAGGCAAGCTTTAGAGAGAGTGTCTGAATCTCTAAATGTGGCAGGGATGGGAGTGGGTCTCACCAAGTGTTAAAGAAAGTATACTAAGAAATAGAAAGAAGTAAAGTTATGCTTTTCTGAATAAGTTGAATAATTCAGAACACTGGCCAGACATGACCCTTATGTGGCTGTGGTACATAAGCTTTTGCACTAAAGTAGGGGATGCTGGGAAGGAAAGTGTAAGTGTCTTATTAAAGGGCTAGTTATTCCACTTACCTCTCTCCATGGCTGATGGTGAGCTATCTTGTAGGGGTGGTCCAAGGAATGAACTGAACCAGCCCAAATGCAAGTCTATTCCCTCGGTCGGGAGTATCTCTGTTCTCATGAGAGTCTTCAACTAGATTCAAAGGGAAAGAGTTCTTTCCTTCCTCTCTCCCCCATGTTCCCATGTCCTTTTACCCTGCGTCAAATCTTCCGATGGTAGTATCGCCAATTGAGAGGGAGAAGAGAGGAAGAGTCATGAAGTGGGAGGAAGATTGATCCTGTTTAGGGAAGAATGAACTTGGAGGTGGTGTTTAAGAACCTGCTGAAGACACAAAATGAATGTAAGATAGCAGCCCTTAATCTGGGTGCTCAGGAGGCAGGGCAGGCAGGTGGATGTTTGTGTGTTCAAGGCCAGCTTGGTCTACATAGTGAGTTCTAGAACAACAGGGCTATACTACAGACCTTTAAAAAAAACTTAAAGATTAAAAAACAAACAAGATATGAATTGAAGGTTACATATAAGATCGGTTTGGAGGATCCTGGGAGATCTCATTAATAATGGGAAATGACTTAGGTTAGAACCTATAGGAAATTAATGTTTATGAGAATCAGAAAGAAAACGGGCTCAAACTTGGTCCGGGACAGAGTGGTTTTTGTGTGATGTAATTTATAACTCCTTCTGGGAAGTGATTAGCATTCTTGGTAAAGTGTGTGAACAGTTTTCTGACAGAGTTTAATAAGACCGAGATCTCCTTCTGGGAAGCCAGGGTTACCTGCCTGGCTGACTGACTAGCTTAATAATCTTCAACCAGATGTTTTCTTTCCTTATCTTTCTTGTGTCCATTATAAACCTCGTCAGCCAAACTTTTTTTTCTTTTTTCTTTTGTATAAAATATCTCAACTAAAATTACACCTTCTTTTAGATTCTTTCCAAAAGCCCCTCATCATGTGTGAGGCTTGGGCAGAGAATCATCAGGGAGAGGTAGGAAAGGAAACAGACGAATGTCCCTGCGGTGGAAGCCAGGTGATAACATTTCAAGAAAGAGGGGACGAACCACTGAGATGGTTCAGCAGATAAAAGCACTTTCTGCCAAGTCACGACCCACGTGGTAAAAGAAAGAACCAACTTAAGCACATTGTCCCCTGACCTCCACGTGCCTGCTGTGGCACATGCCCACTCTCTCTGGAAAATAATAAATAAATAATAAAAAATTAAGTTCTAAGAACGACATATTATAGACAGCAAAATTATTTCTAAAAAGATAGGAATGAGCGTGAACGAACAACAGTGTCAAACTTGGTGAGGTCCAACAATCTAAAGATTAAAGGGACTGTTCCAGCCTTTACCTAGAAAAATGTTGTACTGGCTAGTTGTGTGCCAATTTAACACAAGCTGGAATGATCACAGAAGAAGGAGCTTCAGTTGAGGAAATGCCGCCATGAAATCCAGCTATAAGGCATCTTCTCAATTAGTGATCAATGGGGGCGAGCCCAGCCTATTTGCGGGCAGTGGGCCTGGTTCTATAAGGCAGGCTGAGCGAGCTAAGGGAAGCAGGTCAGTAAGTAGTACCTCTCCTTGGCTCTGCATCTGCTCCTGCCCTGTTTGAGTTCCTGTCCTGACTTCCTTTGGTGACGAACAGCAATATGGAAGTGTAAGCCAAATCAACTCTGTCCTCACCAACTTGTTTTTTTGACTATGGTGTTTTGTCGCAGCAGTAGTAACCCTAACTGAGCTCGGTCTTATCTGTCTGTCTGTGGCTGAGTCTCTTTTTGTGTCTTTTCTCTCTGCAGGTGACCCCACTGGTCTTTCAAAAAGTGTGGGTGTACGCATAACCCAGAGAGGAGAACTTTTGCAGCGGGTCTGCTCCATAGTGTGTTCAAAGGTATCCGGAAGAAGTCGGTCGCCACCCCAGGCCAGGCGCCAGCCAGGCGGGTAGGAAGTAGAGTTAGAGGCCGAGAAGGCGGGCTGGGAGGGGCTTCAGAGCATGCGGGTGGGTGGGGTGGGTGCTGTGGTGTGTGGAAAGGTCGACTCCTCCCACCGTGACGAGAAAGACCCAGGAGCCTGCTGGGAAGATCACCTGCTCTTTTGGGTTCTAGAAGGCAGAAGACATACTTGTCTGCTACCTCTGAGGAAACTCCGGGCTCTACTCAAAGTTCTGAGGTAGGTGGTGCACCTTTGAGATGAGTCTTGGGGAGAAGGGGACATTGGTTAGGGAAAGTGAGAGGCTTCTGGGATTGTTGGGGTAAGGGAATAATTTCCTGGAACCAGTGAGCGTAAATCTCCATCAGTCCGCACTGGTCTGTGATTTCCTTCCCGCCCTTTCTCTACCCTTCCCTTCGCTCCCACCATTTTGAGACCAGGTCTTTGGTAGCCCAAGCTGGAGGAAGAAGCATTGAAGTTGAGATAAATTGGAACTTTGATGGCCCTGAGGACTGGGATTGCAGGCGTAAATTTACCGTACTGATCTGTGCTGTGCGATGGATTTTGGGCCCGGTAGGCAAACACCCTACCAACATCCCCCACCCCATGATTCTCTCCCGCGCTGTTTCTAGTCCAGGTTCAGCCATCTTGGAATTATTCCAAAAGAGTCGTCAGGAAAACCATGAAGCTTTGCGGCTTATTCTGCTGTGTCTAGCCCTGTATTGTTAATTCTTTCAAATTATATCATCTATCTGTTACCACAGCCTGTTAATCTCTGCCGTAACTCTGAACCTAGGATCTGCCGCCCTGCTCTCCCATCCAGTATCATTCCTCTCGTCCTGTATATTTTCTGTGTATCTTGGATGTCTAGGGGCCTAGGTTGGTGTCATGTGGGGACCTTTACCTATCTCATTTACCCTTAGCTTAGAAGTCAGTATCTTTCAAAGGCAGGAAGGAATTTGAACTCTGGAAGTTCTGGGTGTCTTCCCTCAAGATGGCGCAGGGAAAAAGCAAGCTTGTGCGCGCTCGCGCCCCCCCCCTTCACTCTCGATCTCCCTCCTCCACCTCCCGCCTCCCCCCCTCCCCCCCGCTCTCTCTCTCTCTCTCTCTCTCACACACACACACACCATCCCAGAAAAAGTGAGTGAATTGTGGGACCGTCATACCAAGACTTGGGAGCCTTTGCTTCACTAACATTCAAGTTGGTGCTTTCCTTTCTCTCCCACCTCCCAGCTAGCTCTTCTTCAGGAAAAGGGAAACCTTTATTTTTTTCTGTTTGCTAAGGAAGTGGGCTAATACTTTTTTTTTTTTTTTTAGTATTGAATAGAGTTTATTCAGGGCATTGGGGGAGCTAAAAGGCTAGTAGAGGCAGAGAAAAGCAGAGAGAGGGAGAGAGTAGAGAAGTAGAGGCCCTCCATGACCACGTGGAGGGGGGAGGGGATGGGAGAGAGGGGATAAGAGGGCAAGAGGCAAGAGAGGTAAGACCTTTATTTAAGGTATAATATGGAAGAAAAGGAGAAAATGGAGCTCTCCGGTAATAAAAGATCTTGGGGGCGATTACTCCATAGGACCCCAGGAGGCCCCGTGGGATCCTGGGCTTTGGGGAGGGGCCCACTACCTGGAGGTCTCTGCTCGGGCCCTGCTCTCCTTTGCTTTTCCCTGTGTGCACCCTTGCAGTGACCTAGGATCCCTCCTAGTATGGGGCTTCCCACTGTCCCCTCCAGGGACAGGGAGGAGGGAGGAACTGGTCATGTTGGAGCAGCTGGCCACGCCTTTTTCTAGGCTGGTTTGCCTGCTGTCTCCCAACTATGACCGATTCCATGCCAGACCTTCACCTCTAACTTGGTAAGGCAGGGGCCTCCGACCCCTTCCCAGCCTGGTCAGCCCTTCATTCTTCATCCTCAAGTCCCAGGGTTTAGGGAGAATTAATGTCTGTCTGACTGTTGTGGTATAGTCCTATAATCTCAGCTTCTATAGAGGCCGAGGCAGGATTGTAAATTCCGGGCCTGAACTACAGAGTGAATCCTAGACCAGCATGGGCTTAATGAGACCCTGTTTCCAAAGTAGATGTAAAAACCGAGCTGATAATGTAGTCCAGAGGTAGAATGCTTGCTTGTTTAACGCAGGCAAGGCTCCAGGTTCTATCACAAGTAAGGGTGGGGTTGGTGAATGAATATGAGACCGCCATTTTCCTCTGGGAGTAGACCAACTGGTTTGGAAAGCACGAGGAGTGTGAGGGGAGGGGACAGGAACTGCACAAGCGGTTCTTTCTGTGTAGCCCAGTCTGGCTCCCAACTCAAGATCCCAGTGCCTCAACCTCTCAAGGGCTAGGATAATTGGTGTATACCACCATGCCTAGGTTTCAAAAAGTGATTTTTGAGCCACCGCTGGGTTACAATTACCGAAAGGTTTTTGATCATGTGGGTGGTTGGATTTTTCTTTCTAAATCCTCAGGTCTGAGGTGGGGCCAACAGGAGTGGGTTTCTAGGGAGTTCTCGGTGCTGCTACCCCTGGGGTTGGTTGAGATTTACGACTTTTCTAGTATTTGGATAAGACTGGATCGACGGCTAGAGTAGGTTCTCAGACAGAAAATCAGGGTGGGGCACAAAAGTTCTGGAAGTTTTAAAGGTAGTTAACAAATAGGCAGACAGTTGAGCTTGGTGATAAAAATGCCAGATATTTCCACAGGCTGATGAGGGCCGGGGAGTGTGAAGTGTCCAGCAGAGAAAGATATGAACAGAGGTGGCCAAACACCCGAAGATAATACACACCGAATGAAAAAGACCCTGAACAGAAATGAGTACTGTAGAGGAAAAGCACAGCTATAAGATGTAATGTTTGGCTTCATTCCAATTTCAGAAAAATGTCAGGGAAAACACAGAAATGTGGCCATGTTTACAAAAGTTATGTCTATGACTGAATGCTTATTTCTTTCGTATTCCTGAAGTTTCAAAGTCCTACGATTTTTTAGATAATAGATGCTTTTCTTTGAACTTCCTCAGACCTGGACATTTCCACGTGGTTAGATTAAGTTATTCACATCTCCCATTTCAGACTTACTTCTCTTTGACACATTATGTTAAAATTATGAAGCACAGCAGAATAAAAGCAACTAAAATCACAACAGAGTTGGCAAAACACAACCGAGGAAAGGAAGAATCTTGTGAGGGTGGGGAAAGAAACCATAGTTGGTAATACCAACACAAGTGTCCTGGGTGGGTATTGGAGTATTAGTCATTCCAAGGATTGAAAACTGTCCCCACCTATGTGAAGGGGTCATAGGCCGTTCAGGAATAGTGACCTCATCTCCTAGGCCATCTAGGGAATTAGTCCAATCTCTTAACCTACCATCTTTCCTCCTAGGTATTAGGCAGGAACTAAAGGTGGTTCTTGATTTATTAGTTCTATACATATGATTTGTATGATTTCTACACCACAAATGCAAATACAAATGTCCAAGTTTTTATTTTGTTAGAAATTCGTTAATATGGAAGAACATGCTGTGAAACAGCCCTCCTCCATGTGATATAATCCAAACATGTTAACAAAGTGGTCCTTGGCAATCGTACAGTGGTCACGATGATTCCTAAAAATCCCTTTGATAACACTATTTAGGATACAAATAAAATTTAAATTAAAAAACAAAAACATAACCATTTGATAGACTTCAACCATTCTAAGACTGACCTTGTGGGAAAAAAATCTGCCTGTCACACACACACACCAATTGGCAATAGGGTTGCCAGTTACACTTTCTCTTCCACTTCCCTGAAGGAAGAACGTACAGGACTCCTTTCATTTCAAACACAAGCAGTGCCTGAGTTCAAGTATGAGAAATTGAACCCAGGGCCTCGCGAGTGCCAGGCACAAGCTCTGTCACCAAGCTGAATCATCCTGAAATATGAACAACTCTGCCTCTTGCCAAGGCCTTTCAATTCTTTCGTGAAGAGCAGCGCACAAACGACATAACCCAGTGAGTGTTCAGAGGATTAATTAGTTATGATTTCTACGCCACAAATATGAATACAAATGACCAAGTTTTTATTTTGTTAAAAATCCATTAATATGGAGGAACATGGCGGAACTATGCTTGACCAGAGCTGAATGCAAAGGAGGATACAACATTGTAATTACCACATGGAAGTGGAGCTGCTAGGAAGGAGGAGCAACTCGTTTCTACCACACTACTTTGCAGCAATTTTCTTGAACACTCTTCCATCTCTGATAACACAGAGGGAAATAACAGAATGATCCAGAGACTAGGAAATGGCGATCTGGACGATTTGGCAAGGGGAGAGGGACAGAGAGGAATGAGAGTTTCTTATTGTCTGTTTCCCATTTACACACTTACTCTCGGCTGTGCACCGTGGCATTGCTTTTCCCAGATCAGAAAGGATTGGTTGTATGAAAGTTCCCCCTGTGGGATGTGGCAAAGATGTCTGTTATTTTAAGAAATGCCAGCTCTGATCATGAACGGCAGAATCTTTCTTTCCTGTTCCTGGTGTACTCCATTTCCTCAAAGAGCTGTCACTTCTGTAAGTTTGTGAACAGCAAGTAAATTATGAGCGAGGGGGAGCATAGCTCTAATCCCAGGGCCAGGGAAGCAGAGGCAGGTGGATCTCTGAGTTTCAAGTCAGTCAGCTACGTAGTGGGACCCTGGCTCAAAATAAAGAGAACAGTCAAACCATCAACTGTTAATGAGGAAAGAGACTTTTAGATGTTGTCTTTCCTATACTTGCAGGGGAGAAAACAGGGTTCAAAGAGTTTAGTCCTGAGTCCTGAGTAGCTGGGGCAGGGAGGGGTCTTCCTACTTCTAGGCCAGGGCTATTCATAGCATCCAGAACAGCCTCAGTTCAGTATCCCAGGCTGTCTCAAACTCCTGGTCCTTCTCTTCTGCCCCTCTCTCCCAAATTCTGGGACTGAAGATGTATACCAGCACACCTTTCTTTCCTTCTTTCCTTCCCTCCTCCCTCTCCCCCCTCTTTCTTATTGTGTGCTCCCCGGGGGAACAAATCCTGGGCTTCCTGCTTGCTAGGCAGACACACTCCAGCTACAGTCTCCAGCCCTTGACCAATATTCTTCTTTTTTAAAAAATCAATTCTCCATATATTATATTCCACCTGCAGTTTCTCCTCCCTCCTCTCTTCCCAGTCCCTCCCCCTGCCTCCCCCTCTCCCTTAGATCCCCTCTTCCTCTGTTTCCCTTCAGAAAAGAGCAGGTCTCTCAGGGATATCTGCCAAACATGGCATAACAAGTTACAGTAAGACCAGGCATATGCTTCATATCAAGGTTGGATGAGGCAACCCCGTAGGAGGAGAAGGGTCCCATAAACAGGTAAGAGTAAGAGACAGCCCCCACTCGCACTGTTAGGAATCCCACAGGAACACTGAGCTACACAGCCACACATATATGTAGAGGAGCTATTGACCAATATTTTTAATCTGTTGTCATAATCGAGAGGATGCTCTGGTCATAGCCTCTATATTATGGGGAAAGTGTGCCGCTTTTTACATTTCTTTTGTGTTCCACTAACGTAACATACTTTGCTTTTATTGCTGGATGTTTTAGATAAGAGACTTATTAGGAAAACAAACAAACATGGAAAACAGTGGTTTTATTTTATTTTAAAACATATTCTTGGATTTATCTATCTTGTGTATATGGTGTGAGGGTTCTTCCAGAATGTTGGATGATGATGTTGGAGTCCCTGGAACTGGAGTTCATGTGGTTGTAAACCACCACGTGGCTGATGGGAACAACCCCAGCCTTCTGCAAGAGCAAGTGTTCTTAATGTTAGGCCATCTCTCCAGACCCCAAAACAGGGGTTATAAAAAAATACTTATTTATTTAAGATAGAATGAATAAAGGCTGGCTGGAAGTTAGAATGGGTGCAATCAGTTTGTCACAGAAGAGAAGATGGCAGTGGGTATGGAGACACCTCTTTTGAAAGCCTGCTCTTGTATTCCCATTGGGTTCCCTCCTTTTCCTCCCTCCCTCCTTCCGGCCCCGCCCCCCCCGTGTGTGTGTGTGTGTGTGTGTGTGTGTGTGTGTGTTAACTGTAGACCACACAGAACTAGTAAGGGTTCCAACCATCTTGGCGCCTCGCCTGTTCTGAGCAGGACTGAGTGAGCACAGCAGAGATCCTGCCAGAGTCTTTACGCTCCTTATTAAGGAAATGGGGGGAGAGGGAGAAAGAGCACATACATTTAAGATTTCTGCTGCTGTGTTTTGCTTCCTGAAAAATAATTGAAAGGCACAGTTAGATTTATTCTCCATTTATCAGACTATGATGTCTGTGCTTTATACAGAATTACGATCCCAATGCATAATCTTGTCTTTGGGTTGAATATCTGTTTTTGTAGTTAATAATCATTGTTTTTATTTTCTAAATGGGAATTTTAATGTGTATTTTCCTCCTTTGGATGTTGAATGTCATATACATGTATTTCCTTGGTGACTCCATGAAAATAATTATTCTCTATATAAAAGTTAGTTTTTAGAATGTGAAAAACCAACAACTTTTTTTTTTTTTTTTTTTTTTTTTGGTGTTTCGAGGTAGAGTTTCTTTGTATAGCCCTGGCTGTCCTGGAACTCGCTCTGTAGACCAGGCTGGCCTCAAACTCAGAAATCCACCTGCCTCTGCCTCCCAAATGCTGGGATTAAAGGTGTGCGCCACCACTGCCTGGCCCAACAACCACTTTTAACACATAGGTATCAACAGGAATCTCTGGCGATTGGTTTGCTAATAATCTAAAGTTCGAGTTTAGCATTAGTTCCAGTCCTATTTGGAAGGAGAAAAATGTCCAGTTCAGACCAGAACGCTCTAACGTAAAAGTAGAGACAGTTTACAGAAGATGGCTGGCTTTTAGTGGATTAATGCTAATTTGCAATGAGTTAGGTAAAGCTGGCGTACCCCTCCCAGAGTTGGATTTTTTGTGCTTAAAACTGGCATTCGAATTGCAACGCCTTCAAAACTGTTACTACAAAAATAACTATTTTATTTTTCAGCTTTAAAACAAAAACATTTCACCCAAACT
Organism: Rhynchomys soricoides; assembly: GCA_019843965.1. Taxonomy (NCBI): domain Eukaryota; kingdom Metazoa; phylum Chordata; class Mammalia; order Rodentia; family Muridae; genus Rhynchomys; species Rhynchomys soricoides. The sequence continues at coordinate 4,362,682 of JADRCH010000235.1, forward strand.
ATACGCTTAAATATCCACGTTTTTAATCGACCTGATTTAAAACTAATTTGCAAGAAATGCATTTCTGCATGTCGCCCGGAGTTGGAACTGGGACAGCAGTTTTGAGAGGAAGATTTAATAAACCCTCTTCCTTCTAGGAGACATCTGGAGGGTTTGCGGGCTCCCGAGGTTGGTGCAGGGGGAGAGCCCTTCTGCAGTCAGGACCCCAAGAGTTAACGGGAGCGAGCCCTTACCAGCGGCTCCCCGCCCCACTGTCCCCACCCTCTCCTTTTGGCTGGGGATTAAAGTGCTCCCCCCTGTGGCAGCAGTGACCCAGAAATGAGTCTGCGTCCCCGCGCTTCCTCCGCCGCCAGCCGCACGCCCTACCGGGAGGGCCTGGGCGCGCCGGGCGGGCGAGCGCGCGGGCGACAGCAGGGGCCCGCCCGGCTCCCCGCGCGGCCTCGGTGGCCCGGACCCATGCGGTGCGGCGCGCAGCCCGCGGAGGCCCAGCCAGTGCGCAGCAGGTACGCGGGGGCGGAGGCGCGGGGGCGCGCGGGTCGGGGTGCGCGTCTCAGGCCGCGGCGGCTGCAGGACGAGCCGAAAGGCTCAGCCATATTTGATGGTTTTGTTGCTTCGCTCGGGAGTTCTCGGGAGTAATGTAATGCCGAAGGTCGCTGCCTAGTGGAAATAATATAGTACGTCATTAATATGGCGCCAAAAGATTGGGCTGTGGATCTGTAGCGCGGCGGGAGGAGGCGGCCGCCCGCGCCGCGGCACTATCCCACCAGCAACTTGGGCATCGCCGGGTGGGGGCCGGCGACGAGGCCGGGATGGCCGCGGAGCCCGAGAATTGATCGGTGTCGGATCAGTAAGTTCTATTCCGATTATTATTTTCAATCGGAGGAGGGTGAAGGCTTAGAGCTTTTCCTTTTAAATGTACGAAGAACATGAGATTTTCAGGTGATTCATCCAACGTTTTCAGCAGCAGAAACCCAGTTTAGTTTATACATTAAAAAAAAAAAAAAAGCCAAAGTGCCGTAGGCTGCATGAAAGTGGAAAGCATAGTAGCAACTTGGTAGACAGATGGCAATGGCAGAGCGCAGGTTCGCGTACATATATGTTTCCAGAGTGTTTGACAGTGTGTGTGGGGGATGGAGGCTGTGAGGGTATGTTTTTCCTAACATAGGTGTGAGGGGGTACATCTGTGTGAAGTGGCCGCAGCCCTGGTTCTTGTCACCGCGTCACCACATGTCCAAAATTTTCATTGCATCAATTCAAGGGCAGTGAGAAGGGGATGAAGGGGCAGCTAGGCAATTAGGTTTTTCTAGAATGGGTTTCCAATGATGAGACCTTTTACTTCCAGCGAGACTGCTTGTAAAGTGTAAAAGACTTCATCGGTGAAATTGGGAAGGACTTCATTGGTAGAGCAAAGTACCTATTAATCATGAACTTAAAACGGGTTGCAGATTGCAACCTTTGGCACCATCTGCAAATTGTGGGGGTGGGGTCTCTGGGTCTCCTGGCTCCCGTACGAGCACATGCACATGCGGTGTGCACCCTGGGACTGCAAGTTGCAAAACCTTCCCGTGCACGTGTCTGGTGCCTGTGAGTGTGTTTGCGAGTTGGGTGCTGTTGTTCGCTAGCCAGTAGACTTTCCGGGTCGGCTCGGCGTAGGCTTGCAAATGCGGGAGAAGGATGGAATGTGGAATGTTGACCGGAGAACCGAATCCTTTCCGAACGGTCCCATTTGCTGGAGAAATTCGATACCTTCCACCTCTTACCCGCCCCCCCAACCCCCCTCCCGCCCGCCTTCGGGCAGGAGGCGGGGCTGAGGACGCTGCTGCTGCTCAAAGTGGCTGAGCGCGGCGGCGGGAGGCAGGTGCACAGCACCGCCGGTGGGGGTGCCTCAACTTCCGCGGGCGTTTAAATAGCAGCCGGGCTCCCCTCCCACCGGTAATAGGTGACCTGGCGCTCGCGGGCGGCGGGGGAAGGGACTGGGTACGCCGGGGCACGAGCCTACGCGGCACGTGGGCAGGTGCTGGTTGGCCCCAGGGCCAACTTTTGCAGCCCGCCCTCCCGTGCAGGCGAGAGGCGGCGGGCGCAGAGACGGGGCCGGGCGGCGGCACCAAGGCGGCTCCTTGTCGCTGCCCGAGCTTCGCCTAACGGTCCTAGGCGCTCCGGGTCCGCGCGGGGGTGGCCCGGCCCCGTCCCCACGCCGGAGTCCCGCACAAAGCCCGCGGCACGGGGTGGCCGCCGCCCGTCGCCGTCTCTGTTCCCGCGTCGCGGTGGCCGCAGGCATTTGTTTGTTGCTTGCGCGCCGCCCTGCGCGCCGGATGGCTTCCTGTGACAGAGGTGATCCACAGTTTCCAGAACTGTCTGGGGGCGGGAGCGCGAGCCGAGCCCGCCGCGTTGCTCCACCGCCGCTCTGCTGCTCCCCGGGCCCGCGGGGAGGCCGGGGAGGGACGGCGTAGCCGTTTGCAGCGGCGCAAGTGGCGTGCGGACGCGAGGGAGCGTTTGATTTGCAACTGGGGCCGAGCGGATTGGTGCAGCTGGTGGCGGCGGGCGGGAGCGGCGGCGGGGGGTGGCCACTTTCAAACGCCGAGGGCGGCGGCGCGGGCGCGAGGGCGGCGGCGCCGTGGGGAGGCGGTGTCATCCCCGCACCGGGGCCGGAGTTACTTTCCCCTCCTCCCGCGCTGTTGTTCCTGTCGCCTCGGGAGGAGCGGGAGCGCGAGGGGGCGGCGCCGCGCCGAGCCGGGCCCTGAGCCTGGCGGGCGGGCGGATGACCGGGATGCCCGCGGTCCGCGGCCCCACCCCGGGTCTCCAGCCTGTTTCCCACCCCACCGGGCTTTCCCCAGCCCGGATTCGGGCCCTGCACCCCTTTTATCGGACGTCCCTTTCTCTCCCATCCCCCACATTTCCCCCACTTTCCAACCCCTAGAGCTCTGTGCGGGCCTCGCTCCCCACTCCCGACCCCCCAATCCTGGGTCGAGGGCCTCCCATTCCGACCTCTTATTCCCTGACCCCAGGTCCCCCCTACACCCGAGACCCTCACTCTGACCGCCTCTGCGGCCCACGGCTTTCCGGGCTCCGCATCCCCGCTCCTGGCTCGGGCTTCACACCCGAGCTCCCCCTTTTGGGCGCGCGGGGGCGGCCGCACTCTCGGCGCTGGTGAATTGCTGTGAGCAAACAACAACAAAAAAGCGGGCGATTTAAATGTGCCTTCGAAACCGCTTAGAGCTCGTCATCTCTAGGAGACCCATTTAAAGCAGCTTTTTAGGTGGCTTGCTTTCTAGAAACGTGGTGGCGAAGGTCTTCCGCCCTTTGTTGACCCGGGCCTGTGGGGAATTTAAAATTTCCTTTTGTGAAATGTTTAGGTTTGGCCACGGAGCTCCCGCTTTTAGGAAACTGGAAGAGGACCTGAGGTCCTCATTCCTGGGAAAGGTTGTGGGGTTCTTCCTCACAGGGAGGGCTCCCTTAGGTGGAGTTCTCCTTTTAGAATACTTGCGGAGGAGGTACCTCTCTCACTGCTTGTTGCTTAAGGGTAGGCAGTGCTTTTCAAAACTAATGAACTCATTTCAAGACAGAATAATTTTCCTGAAAGTGATTCATCAGTGGTTAGACCACACTAGTTAAGTCCATAGAATGGACTGTACCTGAGGAAAGGAAGGGTTCATTGGATTTAAAAGTTGTGGATTTCTTGTAGGTAGTAGTTGATCACATCTGCAGTTGAGGTGACCTGCTCTGTGCAATTCAGAATTTTTAGTCCTTCTTACCACAAAGATTTTAGTCTCATTTACTATAACTTTTTTACATGTTTAAAACATGTTTTACAGCCGGGCAGTGATGGCACATGCCTTTAATCCCAGCACTTGGGAGGCAGAGGCAGGTGGATTTCTGAGTTTGAGGCCAGCCTGGTCTACAGAGTGAGTTCCAGGACAGCCAGGGCTACACAGAGAAACCCTGGGAAAACAAACAAACAAACAAACCAAAATAACAAACAAACAAAACCCCCCCCCAAAACAAAAACCCACCCCCCCATGTTTAAAAATCTTTATTACATTGAATATTGAAGGGCTACGTTTGACATACATAGGACTACATATGTCTGCTTTAGAAGCAAGTAGAGGTTTTTACTCACCTTAGATTCAGACCTGTCATAAATGACATAAGTGGCCTCCTGAAAATATCGAACCACACATTAGTTTTAGCTTGGTTGCCAGCATATGAATATAGCTCTGTCCCTGAGATTCTGCCCCAGAATCCTGCAGTCTCTTATCAAGTACGGTCAATTAAAAACATTTTTTGAGTGTTTGCTGTTTTATGCCCTTCATAAAATTTACATATTTTTGTAAATGTATTTGACCTTGAATTTCATCTTCTAGAACAAATAAGTTTCCTGCTAATGTCCCAGGTTTGCCCAAGTCTTTATGTCTGGGCTTGCAGAGTGGATGGTCATTCCCAGAGTGTGTAGTAGACTTGAGTTTTGTTCTCTTTTTGAGTCCCATGTTGCTTCCTTGCAGCAGGAATTTCAGCTGTCAGAAAAAGCAGGGACAGGACTATAGCTAAGTGATGCTGGAGCTGCTTGCCTACACTGTCTGAAGCTCTGGATTCAGTCCCCAGTGTAGCCAAAGCGGCAGGGGTGGCCTGTCTCCTGCCACTTGAAGCTTTGTACTCTATGAAAAAATACTTTACTCTGTAGTCACACCGCAGTTGCACAGTAGACAGGGAGAGTCATCCCAAGTGGTGGCAGACACGACGGGAAGTTTAAGGAATTGTCATTTAGAAATACAGCTTGCCTTAGCCCAGCCAGAGGCCTGGAGAAGGAAGGAGATGGTGGTGAGCCAACAATGGTGATGCACAGATAGAAGCAGAGAGAGTTTCTTGTGCCCCACAAGGTGGTAGACTATCCCTTGGCTCCGGAAGTTATTAGACAGTGGTGTTAGTTGTAAAATACAGATGTTTTACGCGAGTGTAGTGTGTGTGCTTGAATCCTATTTGGCTCACATACATGCCTGGGAGGAGCTTACCCTGTCCGTTAGCCTGGTAAACTGTCTCATTGATTACCAAGGCATATTTGTTTTCCCCATTTAGCCCTAATCACAAGGCTAGCTTTTTTGAAACCACTGGCCCTTGAAGGACCATTCATTGAATGTGACCTAACATTTTGACAAAGAGCCTGAGAGTGAACGGACAAACTTATGGCCCTGAAGTTAGTTGAGTTAAGATTCTCAAATCAAACTTCTTCATTGCAATTTGGGACTCTTAGATTTGGAAATGTTTGAAAAGGAAGTGTGGTCTTCTGGTGTATGTGTGTTCAGATCACCTGGGGGAAGGGTTGTCTTAAGTTTCAGTTGTGATGTGGCTGGGCTAGCCTGTGCTAAGGTCTAGGATGGGCATTGCATCCTTGGTGGGGCTGGGAGTGAGGAGGGACTAAATGACTGTCTACAACCCTCTCCTGTCCCCCTTTTCTGGCTCATCCTTTGGTTTAGTATTAAAGGTACCTGTTACATCATTTGTCAGAGGACTGTCAAGAGTTGATACTTAAGCCAGTTTTCCCTCAGGTTTGTTATAGATTGGGTAGTCTCTGAAAGTTACTGGGACATTGCTGACATCGTGTCTTGCTTCTGGTTTGAAGTGGCATTGAGAGTTTGACTTGACAATGCGCGTCTTAAACTTCTTTTGTCAGGCTCTTCCTGAGGAGGTTGGCGCTGTGGACAGGATTATACTTTTACTCTCTCTTCCCTCCGTGACACTTGAGATTGCTTGGAGTCCTTCACACATTGACCTCGTAACATTAATTAGCAAAGTAGTTTAATCAGAATAGTTTGTTTCTCTGGAAGTTTTTTTTTGTTTGTTTGTTTTGTTTTTCGAGATAGGGTTTCTCTGTATAGCCCTGGCTGTCCTGGAACTCACTCTGTAGACCAGGCTGGCCTCGAACTCAGAAGTCTGCCTACCTCTACCTCCCAAGTGGTGGATTAAAGGTGTGCACCACCACTGCCCCGCTCCCTGGAGGTTTTATGTTTAAGTTTATTCTCTTCCTTTCCAGGATCTTGCAGCATGTTCTGCTTCTGCTCTTAAGAGTTCTGGGCTGGGTGACCTGTCCCAGTGGAGCAGTCTTTTTCCTAGTACTCTATGACTCTAGGCTCAGCAAAGAAGTTTAAAACTAGAATGACTACAACATTTGACTAAATGAGTAAAGTGAGTTCTGGTTTTTCTACCCCTATTCTAGCTCCCAAATAAAGACAGGGAGACCTTATATATACTAAAAGCTGCTTGCACTGTAGTAGGTAGATGCTCATCTATTCTAACCTGTCTGTGGCTGCCTGCTACTCAGCCACATCCCTTATCTCCTCCCACCCCCCACTTGCCAACTTAATCTTGTCCTGGTTGCTCCTGCTCCATCAGGGTCCTCCTGGCAACCCTGCTGTCGACCATCTCATGGCAAATGTTCATGGCGAAGCCTATCTCTTTTCCTGGTCCTCACCAGAGCGCCTCTTTTCTGGATGATCTGCCTATTGTCCTGCATTAGCCATTTAGCTCCTGATTGACAGGGGAATCTTTGTTTTTCTCCTGTGCTCACAGTCCACAAGAGAGTATCCCTACATTTGACAGCTACTGTTTGGTTACTTTATTTATTTTTCCCCTGTGCTAATAATACCAGGGGCTGGTACTTTTATATTTGTAGACTGTAATCTCAGACTGAGATTTAGTTGGTAAGTCTCTTGTCATTTCTCTGATTATTTTTCCTGCACAAACTTAGGCCTGTGAAGAAGGTGTATATTTTCATTTTTGTATATTTTGGCAGAGTGGTGTCAGTTGGTGAGTTACTCTGCCTTTTGAATGCAGGCTTGGCCCTAGAAATCCTTTGCCCTGCACCTGAGTATGACAGTCAAACTTAGCAGGGTTTATGCTAGACACTAGCAAATGATCTTTTCTAGTTTGGGACTTGAGTGGTTTCTGGGGGAGTTTTTACTCACCTGAGCAACAGAAATAAAAATACTAGACTTGGAATGGATGGCTTGATTCTAGGAGAGGGGCTGCACATTTTTATTTTTTAATCCTTTATTAACACTAGACCAGTGGTAGGTGCTGTGCATCTAGTAGATATTTAGAGACCAGACTTGTTTTTTCTGCAGTGTTGGAAAAGAGCTCTGGGCATCTTGTGTTCTAAGCAGGTGCTCTACCTCTGAGCTGTACTCACACTTCTGTCACTCTTTAGTCTCTGCAGGTAAAAACTTTCCGAGGTGAGGTGATTTAGGTTGCTGAAGTCAATTTATTCTTAGATTACTTTTACAATTTTACTGGGGGTGGGGGTGGATCCTAGAGTCTCACACTTAACTAAGCACCTGTCCCACAACCAAGCCCCACCTCCACCTATCATTTATGTTTTAAAAGTTTAGATTCTTTTGGGCTATTTGCCGAGGAAATGAAAGCTGTAGTCTATTCTTGTTGAATGCCTTGATTGGAATAAGCGGAAACAATACCAGGCATCAGGTGTCTCCTGCCCTGGAAGTTCCCTTAACCAAGACAGTTTCTGGACAGTTATTTACAGTACTGTTTCAGTGGAGAGGGTTCAAGCTGAGGAGTACATTGGGCAGCTTTTATTTCCTTCCTACTACAGGGGAGAAGAGCAAGAAATATAGCCAACGTAGCAGCTTCTTGAGGCTCAAGGGCCTGGTTTCTGTCTGTTCAGCACGTAGTACTCTCAAAGTTTAAATTTTCTGTTATGAAAGGCTCTCTTTCCAAGCCTTGGCGTGGGGCTTGTGGCTGCTGGAGTTCCCCAGAAGGGTAGGAAGTGCAGACTTTAGTATGCTCCTTTAGGAAGTCAAAATTCCTTTTAAGCGTTTCTAGTGACTTAGTAGGTTTCTCTCCCATCCTTGCTTTCTGCTGTTAAATTGCTGTCTGGGGTATTTGCTTTTCTGTTATTAGCTGGAAAATCAGATAAGCAGTTTGGTGGCTTTTATTACAGAGAGAGGGTCCACTGGTTCCAAGCAGCAGCCTGCAGGGTTGCCTTTGAGGGAGATTCACAGCATTATGGATGCCTCCTCTGTCTCAGCGGCTCACCACATTCTCTTGCTTGTTTTTCCCACCTGTTCTAGTCCAGGACTTTGTAAGGAGTGAACATGCCTGATCCTTGACTCTGAGCTTTAAGGTCCCTACATGGGGTCTGATTCCTTTAATCAGACATACCCTAGATTTATAGACACATTGCCAGCCTGCTGATTGATTGAAGGGCCAGTAGGAGCTTTCATGAAGGGGAAGAGGAGTCAGCATTCTGGGTTCTGTGGGTCACATGGGCCATTGCAGCTACAGGATAGCAGCACATGGACAGGGATTTGAATGGTGTATCATTTCTCCTTCACTGTTTCAGATATCTGAAAACAGTCCATAATCCAGACTCTCCAAGACGGGCTGTTGACCTCTTGCCTTCCTCAAGACAGTGTGTGTGACCTTTACCTAACATCCACAAATCTCTGAGTCTGGTCCCCGGCACCACATAAAACTAGGCATGATGGTACATGCCTGTGATCTCAACACTCAGGAGGTCGGGGCAGGCGCATTAGAATGTCAAGGTCATCTGAGGTTGTCTAGGGCATTGCTGGCCATTCTGGGATACATGAGACTGTCGTCCCCTCCAGCCCCCCCCCCCCCCCCCAAAAAAGCTTGATTAAATATAGAGGGAGCTGATTAGTCTGAGGGCGGTCCTTTCTTCCTTTATCTGTCTTCTGTCAATCAATCATCTATTTAACCTTAATTGACTTTATTGTGTCATATCAGACTGGAGTAATGCTGCATTCCATCACATGGAATCAGTGTTCTCAGAGTTGTGGTTTTTTAGGCTCCTATGTCCTTCTTGAGGGGTGCCATGTGCCTACATAGCCACCTGTGTGGATAAGAGATCCTGAGTGAGCAGCAAGCACTCTGATGAAACCCCCCTCGGCAGGGGGAGGAGATGCCAAGCAGAGTGCCTGTGTGCTGCCAGTCAGTTCGAGCCTGCTGCTCCAAGGGCTGGCTTCCTGTGGTGGATTGGGCTTTGGGACTTCCAGTGTGCTCTTTCAGCTCTGCCTTTGTGTGCTCAGCTGGGCAGGTGGCAGTGGCAACTACCTTTAAGTTAGCTTGCCAGGAGCCATGTTTCTTCATTTGACAGATTCATGTTTGGATTTCGTGCTACTTGTCTGCTCACTGATAGCACAGTGTGGCTTCAGTCTTCTAGAGAGTTCTTATCTAGTAGTCCTCTAGGAATCTGGGAAGACCATGGTCCAGGGCCCAGGAGGAGGTGTGCTTACCTGGCAAGGGACCTTTTGTTCAGCTGGTGGCCTTGCTCTGGTCCTCTGTATTTGTCCTGTGCTGCTGGCCCTCAACAGGATTCTGTGTGCTCTCATTAAAGCTGGGAGAGTTCATCTATTCTTTCATCTCTGGAGTCTGGTTCAGCACTGCAGTTCTCGCTTTACAGTTCCTTTTGGGAAACTTTCCTGCAGCCATGTAACGTTGTGAGAGGCATCCGCTTCAGTCTTGTGCTTTGCAGACCTTCTGCTAGTTTTCCAACCATCTGATGTTTCTACAGCCATCTCAGTGTGGCGTGCAATTGTGATGAAGTGTTTGTTCTCACGTGGAACTTGTGCTCGCTAAGCTTGCTGTCTGGGTCTTTGGGGACACACACACACACACACACACACACACACACACACTGGGAGTTTGTTTCTCTTGCTTCCACCAGGAAAGTGTGCTGCAGAGGTTTTTTGATGACTTAACATTGCTAGTGTAGCTGATCGCCTCTGACAGTTGACTCTGATCAAGGACCAAAGCTCCTCAGAAGCAGCCGCATGTCAGTCTGCACGGTGTAATTGTCATTAGTTGTTGGAGCCTGGCTTCTGCAAAGACTGCTTTGTTGTGTATAACCAGTAAGAACGTCTGTGTGAGCATTTAAAAGTCCTTAAATTACCCAACAGATAACGTATCTCTTGGCTTATTCCACTAAGGGTGCAGTGGTGTGTTTGGAACCCTTTCTTCTGCATCCTTACTTTGGTTCTTTGCTTCTGTCCCTAAAGTGCTGTTCTTTGATAATCTCCTAGTGTGGCCTGTGTGTTAGACCTGGTTCAGAGACCTCATGGCAGAACGGAATGGTAACTTCTGAATTCGTTGGAAAACAAGCTTTTCCTCTGTGCCTTTCTATCAGGTACTCCTCTTTTGAGATGTCTGTGTAGTGCCCCATTTGAGGAACCAGTGTGCAGTTGTGCATGTGTGCATGCATTTGTGGGTGCAGGTATGTATGTATGTGTACCTGTAGTTTGTTGGTGCTGCTTGCCATATGGGGGCTTAGCTTCTGGTTCAGGTCTTCTCATTCAGTTCTGGTGAGAGGAAACTTCAGGTTTTAGGTTTTTACTGCAGGGGATAGAAGCCTGGCAAACATTCACGGTAAAGGTCTTCAAGAAATAGAAAAGTTCTTAGTACTCACTTTCTGCAATACAACATGCCACTGTCCCCCACTTTCTTAGAGCCACCATGGCTCTTTTCTGTTCTTCAGACTTTCCCTTTGAGTATGAGGAATTGCGTGTATCCCTTGTCTCCTCCCTTATGTGTAAGCGAGGCTATTTCTTGTTGGAATTTTCACACCTATTGCTTGCCTGGTTTGCTTTAAGTCTGTGCTGGCTCATCCTTCCATATGTTAGCTTGTCTTACAGGAAGGGATTCCCCGTAGATGGGGAAGATCAAGATTGAGGCCAGGGTGACTACTGATGTTATTTTTGGGGTATGAATTCATTTACTTTCATGTTAAATGAAGTTAAAATACATCATGGCACCAAGGCACTGATGACCTACAGTGCTCCTCACAGCTGCCCCTTCAGCCTCCCCTTACCCAATCTAGGGTTTTGCTGTATAGCCTAACCTAGAACTCCTTATGTAGCCCAGGCTGGCTTTAAACTTACATCTTGTTTCATCCTTCTCTCTTGGCCTGCTTCAGCTCTGACTCTTAATTAAGTTCTCAGTCATAGACCTTGGGGGCTTAAAGGATTGTCTTAGGTGTAAGCAGTGATTGAATCATTTATAAATTGGCAAGTGAGAGCAGCTTGTGATTTGTTCAGGAGCCTTCATTTATAAATTCCTTAAGATTCTCCCAGCTGGGTTTCTTGGCTTTTAAAATCTGAGTTCAAACTAATTGGTAAAGAATCTACATGAGTTGGTGCTTACACTACAGTGCTGTGTTAATGTTTGCGCCACTAGAATCGAGAGTGGGCACCCGCTCAATTGTCAGTTCTCTTTTGGAAGACATACTTATTGCTGACATCAGCTCTACAGCAAGGCCCTGTAGTAGCTTGGGCAGCATATTCTTTAAAGTTTGGTATATGACACATGCATTTTAAAAACGCTCATTTATTTTGATTGAAATATTTAGACTGCAGTGCCTGTAAGTTTAACTGGGATCTATTTAACTTCCTGATTGTTTGTGGGTTAGATTTGGCTTAGATGCTTTATGGCTTCTCATTTTGGTTAAAATGGGAAATGTGTAAGCTGTTGTCACTGTATTAGACTTGAGCGTATGGATTAGTTTTGGTAATTTTATGCCCCATTGCCTTAAAAGTTAAGATAACACTTGGTTTCTTTCACATTAATCTAGAGACAGGTAGGCAGGTTTTACTGTGTGCATCTGGTTGCTTAGAAAGCTGTACACTCTTCAGAACAGAGGAAGATGGCCTGGGGACGGGGGGGGGGCACAGATCTTTTAAGGGCTCACTATTGCAACTTGCAAGTCAGTCATCACGTAATGCTGAAATGTGCGAACGGGCAGACAGCAGAGTAGCTGGTGTGATTTCAGCTTTGTGTAAGGTCACCTGGTGTTTGACAGCACATGCCTTGGGAGAGTGTGTCTCATTCACTGACAGAGCATGGAAGGGCACCAATAACTTTCACACTAGCATAACAGATGGTGCTCCAGTTAAAGGTCACTTCAATACCTGACTGGTGAGTAAGGCGAGCAAGCCTGCGAGCATAGGCCATGGTCACATGCAGGGACTCAGCCATTTATCCAGGAGGCAGTTTCTGTATACATCATACTGAACTGGGTGATAACTGGCTAAGGAAGTGTGTGGAGGTTTTAATTGAGTACCTTCTGGAACTTCTTGCCAGTGACATAAATAACAATGGAGACATAGTGCATAAAATTGACACGAGGAAAAATGCTGCCTTTTTGCATATGAGCCATAGGATAGTAAAATCACTGGGATGTGATCCTTATTAGAGCTGTAGAGTTTATGGCCTGATAAATGGTCCCTGCTTGGTCCAGTCCTGGCTGATTTGTCTCTTCCTGTGAGTCCCTTTTCCCAGGAATAGTGTTGAACCCCCCTGCCTCCCCCCAATCTTCGGTAAAATTTCTTCTCCTCTGACCCTGGGGCCATTGAACTCGGTGACTCCAGTTCTGGAGCTATTTTAGGGCAGACCAGTCATCTGCTGGCTCTTTCCTTTTGCTGCTTGGCAGCTTCCTAAGTTTCAGTCAAAGGAAACTAAAGTTTGAAGGTTTTGAGGGACCTTGCTAAAAACACAGAGGGTAGCTTCTAGGGTTACCCCAACTAGGAAGGCAACAGTCTACAACTTGTTCACATTGTAGCCTTCTACTTGGTGTAGTTTTCTTGGAGTTGATATAGCTCATGCAACAGATTGAATGTGTTTGCCCCCCACCCCCAGGAGTGGTGCCCTGAGTTCCCACCACAGCTGTCCAGCTGTGTTGGTGTATCTCACCTTGCAGTGAACAATGAACAGAGATGCCAGATGGCCGCTTAATGGTCCTTTGGCCAGCGACCTCTCCTTAGCTCTCTAGGAAGGACTGACCGACTTCCTAGTGTTCCACATGACGTGCTTACTGCCTAGTACTTTATCTAGCTGGCATGTTTCTCACAGTAAGTGGACTCCGGGCTCCTGTATATTGGATCCATTTAAGTCAGGGTTGGTGCCCTTATAAAACAAGTCACTCTTCTCCGGAAATTGTATTCTGCAGGGGCACGCTGCAGGGAACCCAGAACCCTGCATACTGGTACACGGGGTTTAGCAGACTGTTCTCTGATCTCAACATAGTTTGGGCCTTCCTCTATGTCCTTATCAGCCCTGTTAAAGGAAGAAATTTTGGGATAGGGGAGCCAAAGGTTAACGGAATACATGTGACATGAAAGCAGAAAGATGGGACTATCTGGAGGGAGGAAGAGGACCAGTAAAAAGAGGGCGGGTGGGGGAGGGGTAGTGGTGGGGAAGGGGTGCGAATAAACACTAAGTATAAGGCCCCAAGTATGGAAAGGCCACAGTGTAACCATTGCCCTGTATGCCAACTTCAAAAATTAGTTAAAAATCGAAAGATAAATGGAGGGATGGCTCAGTGCTTAGGAGCTCCTCTTCCAGAGGACATAGGTTTAATTCCCAGATGCAAATGGCTACGTGCCTAACTCCAGTTCCCAGGGGATCTCACTCCCTTTTATGGCACCAGCTGTGCACAGACATACGTGCAAGCAAAACACCACACACAAAATAAAAATGGAGAGTAGTCCTGCTCAGTCAGCTCAGTAAAAGTGGCTGAGGCATCCAAGCACTGACTCCTGGCTGGGCTTCTGCACTGATCTTACTACCAAGTCGGTTGAGCTAGAACTCCTTTCCTGAAGTCCTTCATAGGAACTTCACCCCATTCTGCCTTGTTCCTCTGCTGGTCTGGGAGCCGGTCTTGCCTTGACTTCATCCTCTTTCCTCACCGCAAGACTCTGTTGCTTGCCCATTTCACAGAGTGCTGCCGTTTCCTTTGAAGAAATCTGCTGGAATCTTTTCTTTTCCATTATTGCTATTGTGTTTAAACTTTTTTTTTAAAAAAAGATTTTATCTATTTTATACATATGACGAGTACACTGTAGCTGTCTTCGGACACACCAGAAGAGGGCATCAGATGGTTGTGAGTCACCATGTGGTTGCTGGGAATTGAACTTAGGACCTCTTGAAGAGCAGTCAGTGGTGTTAACTGCTGAGCCATCTCTCCAGCTCATGTTTAAACTTTTTTATTACAAGTGTGAGTGGATATGCATTCGTGTGTGTGCATGTGTCTTTCTGTGTGTATGTGCATATGTACTGTGCCTGTGTGTGTGTATGTTCCAGTTTTCACCTTCCACCGTGTAGGTTCTGGGCACTGAACTCAGGTTTATACTTGGTGGCAAGTGCCATCACCTGCTGAACCATCTTGATGGCCCCATGTGTGGGTTTTTAAGAGAATATCTTTAAGCCCAGACTGGCCTTAAGCTTGGAATCCTGTACCTGCTTCCTGTGCTGGGCTTACATGCATGTGCTACCATGTCCTGCTCATTAACTGTTAAAGTAAACAATGATCTTGAACAGCGACTTACTTAGCAAGAGGAAAATTGCTGAGCTATGTGGTCCAGAGTGAGCTGCATGGCATTAGAGTGCAGGTGATGTCTGGAGTCTGAACTTTTAGCCCTCAGAAAAGCAGCAGAGCACCCTTGGCACAGGCTGAGACCTGAGACCCAAATGGCATGAGGCCTGGACCATCCAAAGTGTTGTCTGGGGGTTTCCTAGGATGGATGCTTGGGTAAAGCTGGGAAGGGTTCTGGGCAGTTTGCACTTTGGCATTCAAAGTATAGACTGGAGAGGGGAATTTGCGGGTCTCCTTGAGCACATCTCAGGGGAGGTTCATTTCCTGTAGTTGGTTGTGGCAAGGACATCTAGGTGGAAGTGGCTGTTTTAGTCTGTTGCTACTGTAGAATAACTGGCGCTGGATAAATTCAGGGCAATAGACCTTTATTTGGCTCATGGCTTTGGAGGCTGGAAAGTCCTTAGAATGAGGGGCCACATCTGGTGAGAGCCTTCCTAACAAGGTGAGTGAGCCAACTCACTCATTCACAACTGTGCTGCCCACCCTGGAGAGAGAGGTATTCATCTTGTCCTGAGCATCTCCCACGACTCTCTGCCTCTCGGTACTTTTGCTCAGGCATTTTTTCTTGTTTCAGGGATAAATTCAAACTATGACAGTGGTTGAAGACCAAACCCATAGGGAAATAGGGGGACTTGACAGAGTTACACAGTGTCAATCAATAAGCTTTGGCAGTCACATAAAGAACGGATGCCTAGGAGCTGTTGGTGTAGTTTAGTGGTACTATAACTACAACAGTTACAGGGCACTGGATGTTCTCACAGAGGACCCGGGCTTAAGTTCCAGCACGTGGTGGCTCGCAACCATCTGTAACTTCAGTTCCAGGGGATTTTATACATGCTCATGATCTCAGGCACCAGACATGCATGTGGTGCATCATCATGTATGCAGACAGACAAAACACCCATACACACTAAATAAAACAAAGGAAAAGGATTCCACTGTAAAGGAAACCACTAATGTCTGCAGTATGGAGATGGTGTCTGGAGTCATCTGCAGAGAGGTGCTTCCTCTCAGGCTACCTCACCTTGATGTCTTACTACCTTAAATCCTTCAGCCTTCTGGGTTCATACAGACTCTTGTTAGTGTTCACCACTGTTGAGCACCAGGAATGCTGGCTTTCCCTTGTTTGCTCATCTTCATTCTGAAGGCCAGAAGCTCTGCAAAGTCAGGTCCCACCTTTTCAGGTGTTTGCCGCTAGCTTATGCTGTTGGGCATCTTACTGCTTTCTCTGGAGTGTTGTGAGGAGACCTTAAATTGATTATCAATAGCTCCCTACCATCTGTGTAGGTGTAGGTAGCAACCAGCCAGTGGTCCAGATAGCAGGGATAGTGACGCAGAGGCTCTCCTTATGCTGACTTTTAGTGGACAGAGGCTTGCAACATACAGCCTCTATTGTGTGTGTTAAAGATAGTAACACAGGCTTTGATTTTCTGATACAGTAAGTAGCCCTGGGTGAGATAAATCAGCCTGATGTCAAGGTTTAAGTACATTGGAGTCACAGAGGAGGGAATTTTGCTGAACATTAACCCCACCACAGGCAGAGCACACTGTTCTTAGCTCCACTATGCAGGGTCTTCAGAGTGAATATGAGTGGATTCATCGAAGGAAAATACTATTTTACTTGTGCTTTTGCTTGAATTTTGGAACATCAGTCTAGCTTGAGGTTTTTATCTGAAATCTGGGATGAGGGCATTTTGATAGGCAGTGATTCCAAGTTCTCACCGTTTTGTTTAGGAAAATGTGACAAGTCAGTGAAGATGGAGTAACTCCCATTACCTTGTTTGGCAGGCAAGTTCTCTTCCCCCCACCCCCATCATGGCTCACAGTTCACCTACTCGGGAGTTGGTGGTGAACTTCGTTCTGGCTGGGCTGCATCACACTGTTACTTTGGAGGAATTCCACCTTCAAGTGGTGATTTTCGAATTTTAAAAACATTCCTCACTCAGGCTTCCAGAACTGAAGTTGTCTAAGGAGTGAGAGGTGTTTCCTCCCTCTGTGTCCCTGGGGAGCAGGGGTGGCTTTAGAAAGGTTGGAGGAGAGGATAGCTCTTAGCAGTTGGTGCTTCTAGCACACAGATGGCAGGGAAGATAGTCATGAGTGGGAGAGGGTCATGGGTGTGTGTGTCAGCCATGGACATTATGGGCGCAAGTGGTCAGGTTGTAGATTGCTGAGTGTCCGGAGTTATAGGTGAGAGACCTTTCTGGGAAGAATGAATGGGTGGGTCTTAGGACTGTGGGTTGCCCATTCTGTGAATGAAACTGTAGCCCACAGAGTGTGCCTCTCTGAAGGGGGCTTTTGACTCCATTTGGACACCTGGTAATTACAGAACATTCCTTTACTGGTATGTGTGACCGCGCACTCATGCCTTAGGAGTTGTTAGTTTGTGTTTTGAGGCAGGGTCTCGCTCTGACTGGCCTGGGGCTTACTGCTTAGGGTAGGCTAGTTGGCCTCGGAGGGACCCGTACGTCCTTCTGTCTCTACCTGCAGTGTTGGAAACCCTGCCTTTTTATGTGGATTGTGGGTGTGGAGATGAAGTCCTCACACTTGGGCTACAGGCACTTTACCAGCTAAGCCATCTCTATAAGTGCCCTTCCACTGAGCTTAGAGAATCAGTTGGTAAAGAAAAAAAGCTCACAAACTTTTGAATCGGGTGAGTTTCTCTGGAGAAACATAAAATATCGAACTAAAGTTCAGGAGTCTGAATCTCTGAATGAATCATGTGGGTCTATTCCAAAAGGGGAAACATACTACTCAGTCCTGTGGCTCAGAAACACTTAACGTCCGTTCAGGGTCCCCATGTGGTAGCCTGTGAATTGTTGACAATAGAAGTTACTGGAACAGAGGCATATAAACAGTGTGTGTGTGTGTGTGGTTTGTGTCATATTAAAAGAGTGAAGAACACCCCAACAGCATTAGATATGGAGATAGTAAACTATTGTAATTTTAAAAGGTTTATTTTTAATTCTGTGTCAGTGTGTAGGTATGAACATGGGAATGGAGGTACCCACAGAGGCTGGAATCCAAGTCACAGGCGGTAGTGAGTGAGTGGGCGGCCCCTGGTGGGTTCTGGTCCTGGGTGGGAGCTCAGTTACCTTACCCCCAGTGCTTCTCTCCAGCCCTTGTGCTGTTCTTTAAAAAGGGTGATACATTTCGAAATGACTAGAGCCAAGGGGGGCTCAGGTTTGAGGGAGACAGTTTGTAGGAAGAGGGCCTTGAAGTATGTAGGGAGATTAATGATAATTGAGGATTGAGTATAAATAAGAGCTGTTTTGTGGGGCACCTAAGTGGAAATTTCCTTTACAAAAGGTAAACTTACGCCTTGCTCTTGATCAGGCCGGGAGAAAGCAACTCAAAATAACCATTAGGCTGAGATGGCATATTTTGCTCCCTGGTACTCTGGTGTTTTCTGCCTCTTTTGAATTCCCTTTTACAGGTCTGTTCAGAGTGGAACTTTGGGTTTTTAATTACCACCTTGCTCTGATGCAGTGGCTCTCCACACTGCTCCTCTTTGCTGCATAGTCACTGGAAACAAACCCCATTGCATTTGTGGGGATTCCCAGCAAGCAGGCCTGGTTGGATGGGGAGGTGAAGGGTCTCTAGTCTACTGGCTTGAAAAACTCCCCCTTCTCTTTGGGAGTCATTGATCTGGTAGGAAGATTGGCTACACAGGTGCCAAGGCAATCAATCATTTTAGTTTAGAAAAGCTTTTTTGACTTGTTGAAACATTTGATGGATCTGTACAATTCAGTAACTGTGGTCTCGGCCCCCTGATCTTTTTCATGTTTTTCTTAACTGAGGTATGTTGGAGGGCTGGCCAGGTAGGCTGGGCTTTTGTGCCACCTGATAGTTTATTAATTAGTTCATACTTGTCCTGAAAGGATTTGGGTAACAGGGAGTGGGGGTTTCCTGTCTAGTATGACTTTGGCTGGACAGTCACTGTAAGAAGCAAAGGTCTGGGTTCTTCGGGTTCCTGAAGCCTGTAGTTCCTTCCGGCTCCAGCTGTGCACCTCTGAGGGGTTGGGGGTGACAGATGAAGATGGGTGTCTTCCCATCACCCCACTGGTTCTATCTAGAGCAGCAGCTTGTTGAGTATCTCGTTTTGGCAAAATTTGGGGCTCATTTTATCAGGATTTGCCAAAGAAGCCTAATCATGTCAGTACAGTATTGTAAACACAGCAGTAGGCAGACAGAGCCCCATCCCTGCCCCCCCAGCATGCACAAAGCATGGATCTGTCTGAGGGAGCAGTGCTCACTGCTGAGGAGTGTTTTCTGTAGTGCTGGCTGCCAGGGCTGAAGAGACTCCTGGAGTAGTTGTAGTGACATCTGGGAACTGTCGAGGGAAGGGTGGCACCTCTGGGAGACCTGCCCACATGTGACTCTACCACTCCTCCTCTCACTGACTCTTAACCTGGTCTGTTAATGATTTCTGCTAATTATGTGCCTTTGGTCTTTTCACTGTTTGCAATTCAAATGCTACTTGAGGCCCTGTGTTTGCTTTTGTTTGCAGCATCCTGGCTGCCATCTGAAGCACAAGTTGATGATCATGTGTTACCTACCATCTTGGGTTAAGTGCTGTCTCATTGCTTTGCAGGCTGCCTGCTGTCTCCCGGGGAGATCATGAAACGAGGTCGCCTTCCCAGCAGCAGTGAGGATTCTGACGACAATGGCAGTAAGTCCTGCTTTGTTGTTCTTGGAGCCTATCAGGGCTTGGGTCAGTGTTAAAACATGACGTTTTAATATAATGTTTTAAATAGCTAAGGCCTTTTGCATATCAGGCAGGTCAGAGAAAGACAAGGCCTGGAGAAAGACATCTGAGTGTGATACTGCAGGGCTGTAAGCAGATCTTTCCCCGTGAAGTTGAGTGCAGGCAAGCCTTCTGCAGGCTTCCTGTGTTATCCAGGGAAAAGAATTCAGTTCCTAGAGCCACTAGTGTGTCTGTTTTCAGTAAACAGCATGGTACTTCACATCCCTTTCTATGAAGAGGGAGCTTAATCAAAGCCAGGTAATGATTAACTAGCTCAGCCTGCCCGGGGCTCTGAGGGCAGATGGACTGCCTAGTGTGATGTGAGGGTACCAAGTCCAGGTTCTTCATAGATGGCACATACGTCCCTGCCCTTTCCCGCTTTCACAGGACGGAGTTTAATACCATCACCGTCTGCAGCTCAGCTCTCTGGCAACCTCAGATTTTCACAGTGTAGCTGAGAACCAGGAGTTCATTGGCTTCCAGGCAGTCAAAATAATGTCACACAGTGTCTGTTGAGGAGCTAGCAGACTGCTGAGAGAAGCGTTCCCTTCAGACGGCAGAGAGAAATTTTGTACCTAGCTCAGTGCCTGCACTGCAGCCCATTAGCTTAGGTTTGACATTGTACACTAAACTCTGGAAGCCCTGAAAGGAAGCTTGCTGTCCTGTGAGATGGGAAAGGAACCTGGCCTGCTCTCTAGGCACGTTGCCTCAGACATTAGGAACAGCTCTGAAGTGACGTTACCAGGGCAGTTATACAGCTCTTTCCATGTTCCGTAGAAATGGTAGGAACTCAAAAGAGGTGGTCTGGGAAGGCCTAGGAAGGAGACAACTTTTGGGTGAGCCCCAGGGATAAAAAGCTTTGGGTAGGCCTGGTTGTGTGAATGCTGGGCATCTCAGGTGGTCAGCACAAGCATGGGCATGCTGCCGTGGGGCCTTCTAGGTCAGCCACAGAGAAGTTAGGAGCTCCACAGAGGCTGGTCTGTGGCTGTTGCTGTGGGAAGGCTTGGAGCAGTGAGTGGGTGTAGAACCAAGAATGATGGGAGGGGAGTACAGAGGGGAACTATGGCCAGATCCAACAGCTGCTTGAGAAACTGAAGAGTTGACATGTGGGCCAGGCAAGGGAGCTGTGAAGGGGAAGTGGGAATCAGGAGGCAGAAGTTTTCTCCACAGGGTTTCTCTTACTTCCTGGGGGCTGTTGAAGTTCCCACCATACATGCAGGCAGGTAAAGTCACCTGTCAGAGCTTGGGACACCAAGTTGGGTGTGAGGCACTCAACTTGACCTTCAGTTCCTACTTTTTACTTCTCTGACAAGAGTTTGGCATTTTCTCTTTGACTGTCAAAGGTGACACCTGTCAAAGTGTCCTCAACTGCTCCTGTTTACTTCTATATGCAGTTTTTCCTGAAGTTTTTTTTTAAGTTGGGCTTTTAAGTTCAGAAAGCTTCCACAGCAAGTGTATGCAGTGTTGGCAGAGGGTATTGAGGTTGCCAAAGTTGGCAACTGAGTTTCAGCACTCAGACCACAAGGGAGGACCCATTCCTGCAAGTTGTTCTCTGACCTCCACACATGTGGCAGGTGCATGCATGTGCCTGTATGCACGCACGCGCGCACACACACACACACACACAGTCTCCATCCAAAATAACCTTTTCTGTGAGGAGCCATTTCTTTTTCTTTTATGTTCTGTTTGTTAATCTGGAAGGTTCCATGAACAGCTAGCTCTTGACTGTGCACAGGACTCTCTCTGATAGTAGCTGTGGGGGGATAGGGGTGACAGTTTCCAGACAGTCATCTGTAATTTTGCCAGGTTCAGTATAGAACATATGGTGGATGGTGGTGCTTTATGTCTGACTGGTCAGGCTTAGTGACTTGATGATTATGGTGAATGTTAATGGTGAAAGACAAGTAGATCTTACTGAACGCCAGGCCTTGTGGCAGTGTGTCTGCATAGCTAGGCTATGGACTATTCTCCTCTCCTTCTCCAGTAGCTAGTTCATGGTAATTGCATTGGGACCCCTCCCCTGTATTACTTAGGGGTCTGGGGGTGGAGTGGCATCTTTTCGCCCTTCCAGTGGGCCACCTGTGATAGCTTTCCATGTCCTGAGTCTTGCTTACAACAAGGGTTAGTTAGGGCTGTGTTGTGGCCACCTCCCAGTCTCTCCAGCCTGCAGGCCTGATGGGATTTTGGCAGCATGTCCAGGTGGAGAGGCAGCTGCAGATGTCATCATCGTAGCACCAGCCACAGGAATAGCTAGGGTCTGCTGCCTCTGGCTTTTGAGTCTGGAGCGCATTGCTTTTGTTTTCTGGCCTGGCCCAGGTGAACAACAGTGTGGTATGTACAGTTGGGGATGGATGAGCTTTTCTGTGCTAGGTGCGAGCCCTCATCTGTTGTAGGCCCTATCCGCCCATCCATGCAGTTGGGTAAAATACTGATAGGGTGTTTGTAGACAGTGTCTAATTGCTGGGCTCTGGGGACTGGATAGCCTAGCCAAACTCCGAAGTTAGAACCTGTGCCTGGGTGTGTCTGGGGAGGCAGGTCCTTTAGTTCCCGCTCCTTTCTACCCAGACTACTTTCTTGGTCCTTGGGAGTCTGGCAGAAGGCCGGAGGAGGGCCCATCAGTTTTATTAGTTTATATTAGTTTTATTTTATCTGCAGAGACTTACTGGAACAAAACATTCTTTTTGGGGCAGGAATAATACTATTGGTTGTCTGAGGCTAATTATAGCTCTGATCTATATCCTCACATACTTATAAAAGTAAGAAAAACTCAATACTATTTAAGGAATACTCTCAAACTGTACGCTTTTCAGAAGGTAGAAGTGAGTTGGACTATAGAGGCTGGCTGAGCAAGGCTGTGAGAGCTGAGGCCGATGGAGGGTTCTTTCCAGCGTACACAATGGGTTGGTCAGGTGCTGTTTGTGTAATCTCAGTTGGGGATTTATTATATGATACTACTTTATTTGCCCAGGGCAATGTGGTAGGTTTGCATCCAGATGCTGTGACACTGGTCCGTGGCACTTAGCGTTGTCGGACTTGTGTTACATGGTAAGTGGTTTTAGTTCTAAGAGAAGTGTGCTTCAGACATGCAGACTCACCTCTGGGGTATCGGGGAGGGGCTTGGTGCCTTCACACCTTGGGCTGATGCCTACTGTGATCTTGGAGCCTATGTAACTGTACTTGCCCCATGTTCTGTTCTAATGGAAGCTGGGCTTCAGTAAGTAAAGCAAAACAACACAAAACAACAAAATACTCATTTCCTCATTTTTTTCAGTGTTTAAGATAGTTTAACAAAACTGTTCTCACTTGAGTACTGTATACATAAAAATTTTTAAGTCAGATTTGTCAATAGAGGAGACTTAGCTTTAGGGAACATTCTTACTTGTGAATAGCCATCATTTTAGACATTATTGCCAAGGCTGCTCCTTCTCTGCTGAAGGCAAGAAGAGAAGGAAACAAAAGGTAGTGTGCTTATTGTTTGAGACAGGGTCTTCCGTTGCCCAGGCTAACCTCAAATTCTGTCTAGTGGAGGATGATCTGACCCTTCTGACTCCTTCTAAGTGATGTGATGATGGGTGTGGTACCTGATGGTTCAGTGTACCTTAGCTGTCAGCAGTTTGGACACAGGAGCAAAGTGGAAAACTGGCTCCATATTATCACTGGGCAATTTTTGGCAGATGCCTGGTCTTTGCTATAGCATGAGTTATTTAGAGATGTTGAGACTTCTCATTTCCCATTTGACATGCCCCCTGCTAAATAAGTATTTTATGCTATAATTTAATTAATGAGGCATGTAAATAATTACTATTCCTGTTAATAGTTTTTTTGAGACTGGATCTTGCTACGCCATCCAAGCTGGCCTTGATCGTCCTACTTTATAGTATCCTTTGTTGCCAGGATAGCAGAGGAACGTCAGCATACTCAGCTAGGAGTATTGTAGGAGCGTCCTGATGATACCCTTCCAGCCTGGAGAGGGTGGCACAGGAGTGGGGTGTGCTGCTGTAATAGCTTGAGTCCTTTCGACTTGTGGATGGACAAGTCTCCCATGAGAGAGCAATGGCCCCACACTGCTGCTGAATGGTGCCTCATTTTCAGGGAGCTCAGAAACATCTTTGTACTAGATAAATCAGGAATGTGCTCCTGCGCCCACTATCTTCTGCTGTATGGTTTCCCTAAGAGTAATACCCAGTGACCCTCCTTGAATGACATTTTTAAGTAGAAAAATCATTCGCTATTCAAAATTCTACTTACTGAGAATTTTCTGAGTGTATGTACTGACTGGGTTGAACGCCCATGAATTCTGAACCTCATGCCTGCATGTCCTCTGTTTAGTAGCAACTCCCTGTTGCCTGGAGGTCTCATGGCTTCCTGCTTGTTCTGCTTGTTCACTGGGGTCCCCATGCAGTCTAGGATTTCTGTGTGTGTCTCACCAGTGGAAGATGGTTAGAGGTTTTCATACTGTGAATGGTGCTTCTTAGTGATCGCTTTCTCATAGTTTCATAATGGATAATTTATGTACAGCAAGCTGCACATGTTTAAGTGTATGCTTTGAGAGGTTTAGCCATGTTTGCATGTATTATGTCATCAAAATCAAAATAACATGTCCCTCCAACTTTGCCCCAGGCAGCCACTGATCTGCTGTCGGTATAGATCAGTCTTCATTTCCCTGAACTTTGCATCTGTGCAGTGCATCTTTGCCTGCTCTGGCTCCTTGGATTCATTCATGAGTGTATTTATTTCACTATTTATCCACGTTACATGAAGCACGTGTTTTGCACTGCACCCACCCATCTGTTTATAATGTGTTCCTTTTTATTGCTGGCTAGTGTTTCAGTGAAGGGCTGTGTCATCATTTATTTATCCAGTTACAGTCTAGTGGTGGACTTTTAGGTTGTTGCTGGGTTTATTATTCTTATTTGTTAGGACCCTTACATTTTTATATCGTTTTCCCTTTCTGTTTTCTTCCTCCAAACCTTCCTATCGTCCCGTGCTCCCCGCCGACTTTTGCATTGATGGCCTCCTTTTCTTTGGTTTATAGTTGGTAAATGTTTTGTTTTTATGCCTATTTTATATATCTATATCAGGGTTTTGGGCGTGAACGTATAAGAAGCCTCTGGCTGACAGAGTCCTTTGTGGACTTCACCCAGCCACTTCCTTCTCAGTGACGACCCACCTCATTCACAGTGTGCTCACATTAGTTCCTGTGTGTGTGTGCGCGCGCGTGCGCGCTTGTGCGTGCGTGTGGTATTCCCACACATTTTGAGTCTAAGGACCATTATTTCGTGGTGTTGGCACTGGAACTAGGGCCTGGAGATTATTGGGCAAGCAGTGTGCACTACCCCACTTCCTGCTGAATACGGAGGATCTTCTGAAGTAGTCACAGGAATGCCACAAATCCATAGGAGTGACTGGATGTTCTAGTACTGTGCCTCAGATCTGGTATTCAAGGGTAGCTCAGAGACCTTCCTTCTCAGAGACCTCCCACAATGCCTGTTAGCTTTGGTTGTTAAGAATTGGATGAGAGGCATATGTGTAGGATCTGTGTCTTAAGTTTGTTGATGTGTCTGTCTGCTGATTCTAGGCCAGTAAGGGCTTGAGTGGTGGCAGGGGATTTTACTGTTAAAAAGGTGGCTCTCTTAGGATTTTGCTTTTTAACATCTTGGGGTTTTGTCAGTTTCTGAGACGTGACAAGGTTCAGTGCCTGGGCACTGTAGTTACAGACAGGAGGCTGCAATGAGTTATCAGTAAATTAGGGAAGAAGTGAAGGTGTTTGGGAGTGCTATTTCCTATCTGGCTGCAGCTGTGTGCCCGCAGAGCAGAGGCCAGTGTGGTTGGCCACCCCACATGAGAAGGGGTGGCAGCTGGGCAGGATAGGCAGGAGGAACAGCTAGGTTTTTGAGGCATTGGAAGGTTGGCTTAGGACTTGGCTATTGACTGGCCTTGTCCTGAGCAGGAAGTAGGAAAGTCTGAATGACTTGGGGGTTTCAGACCTCTGGTAGAAAAGGCCATGCGTGGGACTCATCTCGGGGGCTGGAAGAGGTGGAAGTGAGCATGCTTAAGCAGAGCATGAAGCTTGGTTTTTATGCTGCAGAGTTGACAGATTTTAGAATGACTCAGAACTTGATGTCTACCACCAAGGTGATGCTGGGTCTGCAGTGGACAGAGGGAGCTTAGTCTAAGAGTGCAGCTCTTAGGCTCCCCTGGGTTCCCGTTAGAGACTCAGCTACTTTGGAACTGCTTGGAAATGGAGAAACTGATGAGAATAAGGGTCCTAGGAAGGAAGGCAGTGCGGCTTGAAGGGGCTGTTTCAGACCGGTGGAGCTCTCAGTGCTACAGAGAAGTTTCAGGCCTGGTGAGATTTGGAGTTTCCTGGTGAGAAGCCACCGGAGGGACTGGAGAACCTCGGAAGACAGGTTGAGCCCAGGGATCCTGGCATTAGACACTTGGCTGAAAACTTGGGGAATGTTTCCTAGTTCGCTGTACCAGTGTGGGTCTTGGAGCATCTTGAGCACAGCCTGGAGCCTCAGAGTATGCTGTTGGGCTCTCTTTGCTCGCTGTTCACGAAGCAGAGCACCCTGCCTGCACACTAGAGCCTACAGTGATCACGATCACCTTAGGCCTGTTTGGAAAATAACAGGAGGGAAGGAACCCTGTGATAGCCAGGGTGATGGCATTGCAGGTTGTTGCTGGTGTGAGAGCCAGGGCGATGGCATTGCAGGTTGTCACTGGAGGTTTATTGTGGGGAAGAACCTCCTGACACCTCGGGGACCTGCACTTTTTAATTTTATTTTTTGTATGTGTGCGTTGTGTGAGGATGGGTAAATCAGAGGCTGACGATAGAATGTCTTCCCCTTGGCCTTCCCCCTTACTTTTCCAGACAAGGCTTTTCACTAAACCTCTGAAGCTCAGAGTCATATGCAGCTGGACAGCTGGCTGGATCCGGGTGCACACACCACCATGCCAGCTCCTTACTTGGGTTCTGGGACCTGAACTTGGATCCTCACTAGCAGTACATCTGCTGAAACATTGACCCTGTGTTATTGTTGTTGTTTTTAATGGTTTCTGTTTGGATGTTTGTTTCCACAGGTTTGTCAACGACATGGTCCCAGCATTCTCGGTCCCAGCATGGAAGGAGTACCTGCTCTAGGCACGAAGATCGAAAGCCTTCTGAGGTACTTCTGAATGCTTGCATGTCGTGATCATGTGTACTGTACATAAGTGTACATGCGAACTTGCTGCCCACATGCCTGCCTCATGCTGTGCAGGTCTGGGCAAGTGCCCCACTTTATACTCCGGCAAGATGGTGAGAAGCAGATGTGTGCCTTGTTGTAGTAATAAGTGGGTTAATTAATACACATAGGCTTATACATGCCAAAGTACGTGGCACGTATATCGTGCGCAGTGAATGTTAGCTATTATTAATTGTATTCTTTTTTTCCTTTCCTGTTCCATCTTCGCTGGCTCCCAACAAGTTTTCCTCTGGCCAGGACATGAGCGGGTTCAGCTGCTGCCAAGTCACTGCCAGCCTCAAGTTAGTTTTAGCCATGAATTTGTGGCTTATTTGGCAACAACCCAATGTGATTCTGGGAGTTTCGTTTTGGGGATTATGCTTAAGGCTTTCCCCGTCTTTCCCAATTTGTTTTCACGTTTTATGTTTCCCTGATGCCTACATTTCGTTGTTCACTTCCCTGCTAAAATTGTTTTTAGAGGCATCTCCTTGCTGGCCTCTGTTGGTTAGGGGCCCCTGTTGTCCTGAGACCTGCTTTCTCTGCGGCCATCACTAGGCTCTGAGCATTGAGACCCAGGTGTATCAGCCTGTCAGGGTTCAAAGGGAAAGTTGTGGCAAAGTTCATTTGGCATTGCACTGTTTGTGGGATGACCTCAGGTGGCTTATGGCGTGATGGCCTCACAGTGACAGGTGTTTCTCAGAGTCCCTTCCCATGCTGCCCTTGTATAACTGGAGAGTGCCTTGTCCAGGAGCAGAGGAGTTTCTTGGTGATGGAGTAACATCCCCTGCCAGAAAGCAGTAGAGACCTGTTCCAGGAAGCACTCACAGTTGGCTGCTGTGGCCAATGCCATTGGCCTTGTGTCTGTTTTGACTACAGTGCGCACTTTATTTTTTATGACATTGGAACGTCTCTGCTTCTGTATTTAATTCTGTTAAGTCCCGAGTCGGCTCTGTAACTGCTACCACACCTTTCTGGTGTCCATACTATACTGCTGTTATTTCAGCCTGGGAGTGGGATGGAGCCCTATGAGCAGCAGGCACCACACCCTGTCGTTGCCTGTCTGTGTCAAATCTTCTGAGTGCAAATTGCTTTGTTCGTAAAGCACTCAGATTGCCATCACCCCTGCCCTTGGTGTCTACTCCTGCACCTGAGCTTTAGGCCAGAGCCTCTCCCAGGTCTGTAGGAATGGAGCTGCCCTTTCTCAGTCTGATTTCCTTTCTTTGGCAAATTTGCTTGGTTTTTTTTTTTTTGTTTGTTTGTTTGGTTTTTTTTTTGTTATACAGCTTAGCTGGGCTCTGTTTAACCTGATTTGCCTGGTGTGTATGGACTCATAGCTTTGACCTTAAAGACCTTTTCCTTGGGGTTGGGTTGTTCTATCTAGGCTTTCACCAGGTCCAGGAGTTTTCATCTCATGGTGAGATTTTTGCAGAAGGTACATAGGCTGTTGCTTAATGGGACCGTAGAAGTTAATTTGAGAGTGGCATCCTGGGGCAAGTTCAATATTGAAAATGATAGCCAGGGAAGTGTTTCTTTTATTTAGATCCTACCCCGTACTTTCATAAGACAAAGTTTATTAAGGAGAACACCAGCCTGAACAGCTATCAGGTGTCCAGTGTGACCCATGCTTAGCAGCACAAAAAAGAGCTTCCTGTCCTGAGGGAGGGAGTGCATCCTTGTGGCTATGTACACGGAGCACAGGATACAGACTCAGGCTCATGGTGTTCTTGATAAATGGCAGGGCTTCTTTGTACAACATCCTCAGATGTAAGTGGGCTGAGGAGAAGGCTGGACAGGGAAGTAGCTCTATAACCCTGGCTGCCAGACAGAGTGTGCTGTACAGTCAGTCAGCCTTGTTGATTTGGATGCCAGTGTCCCATGAGCCCACAGGGGGAGCCCAGGCGGGTGCTGCCTCTCCTGCAGTTTGCTTTTCTTTGCTGTTTGTGATGAGTTAGGGTGCTTTCTTGGAAGATGGCCACGAGTCTTGATGGCAGTGGAGACAAGGTTCTGTCTTTCCACAGAAACTGCTTCCAGGGTCGAAGTTATGGCATCCTCTGACATGGCACCACAGTGGCCTAGTGTTCCACTCCTAGATGTTTGCAGGCCTGCATTTCTGCCTGGTGTTAGCCAACGTGGACCTTGCTTTCACCATCTGCCTGTCCTACATGCTAGCACCTCAGGAGATGGACTGTTTCTCAGCAATTAGTTTATAAGATAGTGACCTCCACTGGGTGGTTCTAGATTTTGCCTTGAGGTTAATTGGCTAATGAAGTCTTGTTTTTAAACATGGGCTCCAAAGAGAGCACTCCTGAGTGGCTTGTCATTCCCTGAAGGATTTTCAAGAGCCTGTGTTCAGCAGTCCTTGGTGAATTTCGAGGTCTTGGAGAGGGGACAGTTGTGTTTTGTGCAACAATTACATTGATACAGTCACTGCACCCTCTGCTTGTGTTTGTTGGCTTAGGGAATTAGAGTCACATAGTCCTGAGTGAGGGAAAATGAGTGTCAGGTGAAGGGTTTCTGTAATAGGGCAGACTTACTCTGTGTTCACATCATGACCTTGTTATGGGCAGCTCCAGGGTTACCTTGGAGCTGCCAGTGCTCTGAAATGAATGCAAATGCCTCTGTCCCTTTCTCTTTTTCCCAGGTGTTTAGGACTGACCTGATCACTGCCATGAAGTTGCATGACTCCTACCAGCTGAACCCGGATGAGTACTATGTGCTGGCCGATCCCTGGAGACAGGAATGGGAGAAGGGGGTCCAGGTGCCTGTGAGCCCAGGGACCATCCCACAGCCTGTGGCCAGGTAGGCACCCTGAGGAGAGATGCGTGCTTCTCTACTCTCCTCCTTGCGGGCATAGAGGCTGAGAGGAGACAGTTGTTGAATTAGCAGTGCAGTTACATGAGGCCTCACAAACAGGCAGAAATGTAAAAACAGCTCAGGTGCTGAGGGCAGTGAGTCAGAGAGCAGTGGCCTCTGAACTTAGTGCATTATCGCAGGGAGTGCTGCTCTCTTATTGGAGAATAGAAGGTCCAAGATGTTTTGGGGAATGACTGCCTGAGCGAAGTCTGATGTTACTGGCTGCTTCTCTTTGCAGTCTATGTTACTTCCCAGAGTGGCTTTGTGGGAGCCATGGTGGCCTTGGGGCTTCCTGCAGTGGCTGATGGTATTTTAGGAGATGACAGGGACGTAGGAGACTGACAGTTGGACAGTGTCAGATGAGGAATTTGAGCTGTGGACAGGCTCTTTCCAGATGCTGGTGCTTCCTCTTATCTCCTGCCATGTCGATCACCTCTCCCAGCAGGTCTTTGATGTTCCTCTGGGACAGTCTGTGTGGAGTTTTTCCCACTTTTTCCCCCACTTTTGCGTAGTGTGTCATCTGAGAGGAAGGAGTGCCAGATAACTCTGCCAGCATCTGGGCTTTGCTGCCACAGGATCTGTCTGCTCCTTGCTGTGTGAAATAGCCTCTCTTACCATGGACAAGTATGGACTAAATCAAACTCTTGGTCCTTAACTCCATGTCTCCGTAGGCCCTTGATTGGTTTGATTACGATCATTTTGGGATCTCTGTTCAAATTATATGATAGTATACTATACAGGCATAGGTGACCACCAGGAGTCACCTCCTCCTTCAGAGGTGGCAACCTGAAGCGGGGCTCAAGGCGCACAGGGTGCATGCGTATGGTCCCTTTGACCAGACCAGCAGGCTGTCAGTCTAGGAAGCCTGTGTAGTGCCCAGTCAGGATGGAAATGCCTTGATAGATAGATTGGAGCTTTTCACTTGACACCTATTCTTGCTCAAGTAGGAAAAATAAATCCCTTCAGTTTGCCCATCTCTGTCACACAGCTAAGTTCCTCCAGTCAATTCCAGGGTGATAAAACCTATAAACTCTGGGCATCCTGTTGGTGTGAATGCACGTGGTTGAAAACAGATGTGGAAGGACTGTGACCACAAAGTCTCTAATGAGCTGAGAACCCTTAGCTCGTAGCCTGAGCTGGTTTGCTCCTTTGATGCTGTCCCTAGTCTGGCTAGGGTGAGGTGGAATTCTCTGGGTGTTCACAGGTTGCAAGGGCGTGGTAGTAGAGGAACTGTCTGGGGTCATAGGTTTGTGGAGCATGGTATCTTAGAATATCAGGAATGGCAGCAGCCCAGTGATCTTGTTCAATCTTTTTGGAAGGTGAGAATTCAGAGGTGTCCCTTGTTTGTGGTCCTTGGTCTGTGCTGTGTACATCTAGCTTGTGGCTGTCCCTGCCATCTGTTCCTGAGAACTCAGTGCTTAGCAAGTTCTTTCCTGTTCTGATAACTTCCAGGGGGAATGAGCAAGCTCCAGTAATGAATGGAAAGGGATTTAGAAACCAACTCTTGAAATACATTTTTTCTTGTTGTTGTTTGGGAGCAGACTCTATAGGAGGATGGTGCTAGGGAGGAAGTGGCTTTGGAGGCCGCAGCATCTGTTTCCATTCTGGGTACTTTAAAGATTTCTAGCTGGGGTGTTGTAGACATTTGGTTTTTAAACACTTAGACTGTATGAATATAGGGATGATCTGGGTTCGAGGATTGGAGGAGGAAGTTGTCCTTGGCCTCTGACAATTTCTAATGCAGGGCAGAAAGGATAATCTGGATACTTGTTTTCTTATTAACCAGGGTGGTGTCTGAAGAGAAATCTCTCATGTTCATCAGGCCCAAGAAGTACATTGCATCCTCAGGCTCTGAGCCCCCTGAGCTGGGCTACGTTGATATCCGGACCCTGGCAGACAGCGTATGTCGGTATGACCTCAATGATATGGATGCGGCGTGGCTGGAGCTAACCAATGAAGAATTTAAGGAGATGGGTGAGACTGTGTGCTATTTTATTAACTCACATTCTGTATGACTCATGTAGAGTCCTATGAGGGCTTGAAGCTTACTCAGTCACAGCTACTTCCTTCAACTCAGACTCGCCGAGACCAGATTGTGTGGCTTTGGCACTTGCAATGAGACATAGAGTCCACTTGGGGTTCCTAGAACAGTGGTGGGCTGAGGGGCTGAAGCCTGGTTCGTTTTAGCGGCAGTGACTTGGATTCCTTCTAGGCTTATTTACCACATACTGCAGCCCAGGGAAATCAGCAGAAGGACTGGGCCAGTGCCCTGTTCTCCTTTACTGCCATGATGCTAAAGATTGGCTTTTGTACTGCCTGCAGCCTGCCGTTTCTTTGAGCAGCCTTATAAAGCCAGCCCAAACCCTCTTGTTTTTACCTCTTTAACTCTTTCCTGGCTTTCTTTGAGTGAGTTTTGACCCTGGCTGAGAGCCTAAACTTGGATAGTTTCTCTGCTGGTTGGACCTTCAGACCTCAGTTACTCGCATTTCATGGTGTGGAGGATGGGATGGTCTCATGTTCCAACTCTCCTTCCCCAGGGTTGTTAAAAAGGGTTGTTTTGAGTGTCCGTGGACTCAGTGTGAGAGACATTTGTATGGTGGAAGCAGAGTCAGGAAGTGTGCCTTGGGCACATTGTGACAAGCCACGTGTGTTTGACTTCAAAAGTTTAAAGGGCAAGGGCTGTTTAAAATTTGTGTTCCCATGGAGCCTGCCTCAGCCTGGACTCTGATAGCAGTTTTTCCTGCTGCTGAGCTCACCAGCCAGTTGACTGGGACTGACCATGACTGAGCTGAGAACATGTCTATTTTCTACATGTTAGTTACTGAGATGTGTTGACAAAGTAAATTTTCTTGCTCTTGTTCCCTGCTTTAAGTATTAGTGGTCAGAACAGCAGCAAGCCAGGGGTGGTTTTAGAATCTCTTTAAAAGGCTTTGGGGAATCTCCTGTAACTGAGTGGTATTATGCCATTTTAGAAGATTCAGTTTTGTCTTTTGAGCTGGCCAAATGCTTTACACTGTCTGCATGGTTGTTACTCAGAAGACTGTGAAACATTTGGCAAGTTGTAGGTGTCCAGTTCAGGATGCTGTCCAAAGACCTAGCCGAGAGACTCGCAATGCAGTGGTTTAAATACTAAGAACCCACTTGTCTGGGGCATTAGTGAAGATATACTAATGCGGCAGAATAGATCATGTCCTTTGACACAAATTGAACACAAATTTAAAGATGTTTGTCTCAGCTGCTGTTGACCTTTCTCTGGTAAAGGTTATTGGAAGGCAAAGCAAAGTCAGGTGTGTCCATAACTAGTTAGGAGGCATGGGGGCAGGAGGCGGAGATCCTGTTAAACATTTCATCATTTATGTAGTTGCTTCCTTGATGGGTGTAGTGCTTACAACTGTACATTCTCAGTATGTTCTCCATTAAAGAAAAGGTTGATCTCTGTGTGTATGTGCATGTGAGTATAGAACTGTAAGATCCAGAACAGCTTCGAGTACAGACATGTGTGAGATCAGGACAGCTGCGAGTGCAGGACAGCTGTGAGATCAGGACAGCTTCGAGTGTAGGTGGGTGCTCCTGGAGTTAAGAAGAGGGTGCTAGATCCCCTGGAGTTGGAGTTGCAGGAGGTTGTGAGTTGCCCTATGTTAGTGATATGAAGTGAACTCTGATTCTCTGAAAGAGCAGCAAGTGCTCTTAACTGCTGAGTCACCTTTCCAGCTTATCTACAAAAGCTTAAAACTTGAAAATGTGGTGGTTTTATAACGCTTGTAAGTTACAGGCTCAAATGATATTTCTTCCCTTTTTCTCCCTCCCACATCCTCTTCCGGGTCTTACAGTATAGCTCACACTGGCCTGAAACTCATTATTATATAGACTTCATGTATTACAGGCATGAGCACCATGCCTGACGCTGACTTTTTTTGGGACTCCTTTTTGTCTCATAGGCAGTTGGGAGAATATCTGCAAATAGAAGAAAATAGCTCTCCTCATCATTACTGAGGCCACAATAACCACTTTGATGTTTTTTTTTTCTTTTCTAGAGGCTTTATTTTAACTGTACGTATGTGTCTGTGGATGTGTGCAGGTGCAGGGGGAGGTCAGAAGAGAGTTTCAGACCTCTTGGATCTGGAGTCACAGACAGGCAGTTGTAAGCTTCCTGACACGGTGGTGGGAATCCAGCTCAGGTCCTTTGCTGTACCTGCTCTTGGCCACTGAGCCATCCACTTGCTCCCTCAAGTTATTGTTGGTTCTTGTAGAAAGAAGTGTGCTGTATTTTATTTAACTCGGTGAAATAACATTTCTGTGTGTTTGCCTTTCATGGATCTAATTAAAACTATGCATGAATTCAAAGTGGGGAGGAATTGAATCATTGAAAAACACTAGGATGTTTGCTGTGAAGTCTGCTTCAGGGAACCATTTTAAGCAGCAAGAAAGAAAAGTTAAAAACAAAACAAAACCCAAAACCAAAACAACAAAACCCAAACAGCATAATATGTAGTCCTGACTTTCTAAGTCAGATTAATGTATGCAACAGTGGGAAGGTACATTTTACAGTGCGTGTATTTACTATCCTAGAATGCTGTGGAAATTGTTTTGAGTTTTACTTCTCTCTTTGTTGTGTCTTTCATAAGGAATGGAGGTGTTATCAAAGTCATACAGTGGAAATTTCTCTGGCACTCGCTTACCTTTATTTATTTGTGTTTTATATGGGAGTTTAAACACAGCAGTGTTGTTTCATTATAATAATTGCTGATGTGCACTCCCTCATGTGAGATCTGTTCTTCCGCCAGGGATGCCTGAGCTGGATGAGTATACCATGGAAAGGGTCTTGGAGGAATTCGAGCAGCGATGCTATGACAATATGAACCATGCCATAGAGACAGAGGAGGGCCTGGGGATTGAATATGACGAAGACGTTGTCTGTGACGTCTGCCAGTCGCCTGATGGCGAGGACGGCAACGAGATGGTATTCTGTGACAAGTGTAACATCTGTGTGCACCAGGTAAGTGGGACAGCAGAGCCAGAGAAGCTGCATGCGGTTCTGGGCTGAGCCTGTCAGCCAGCCTGTGCTGCCTGGAGTCCAGGATGCTTCCAAATGGAGACGCATCCCTACAGTTGTGGCTTAGGAAAGTCTTACCCTGACCATAATCCCAGGGGATGGGTCTCTACCTTCATAGCCTTGAAGGTACTGGGATTCAACTGGAGACACTGAAAAATAAATCCGTGCAAAAGGTGGTTACACTCTACATTAGCTTCTAACTGGGGTGGACTAAAACAGTGGAGGCTGCCTCTGGAACTTGGAGTTTTGTTCTTCCTTGGCAGTCCCGGTGTTCTTGGCTTGTAGCTACCGCTAGTCCTTATGCTGTCTTCCCTGTGTGTCTGCCTAACCAGGGTTATCTCCTTATACAGTCCTGGTCATGTTGGGTTAGCTGCTCCCCCCCTTCCCCCCCCAGTGTTGTCTCAGTCGAAATAGTTGCATGTCAGCGACTGTTTCTAAAGGTCCGGTTTTCAGGTGGTGGTAAAGTCCTCAGCATATCTTCTGGGGGATATAGGATAATCCATACATAGCATTAACGTGTTCACATGTAAGCTTTGTAATTGAAGGGGGTCAGGCACCCCTTTGACTTTCTTTTTAGATTTTGTTTTAGTTTTATGTGTATGAATATTTTACGTGTGTGTTTATCTGTGCACCACATGGCCAACTGGTGCTCATGCTGGGAATGAACCTGGGTCCTCTATGAGAGCAGCCAGTGCTCTTAACTGCTGAGTCATCTCTAACTCCCAGTACCCCTTTTCTTGAGCATTATTTCAAAGTGGCAGTAGAATTTGGTGGGTGCTTGTTAATGTCCTTTAGTGAATGTGGACACTGGGTAATTTAGAAAGCTTAAGCACAGATCCAGGGGCCTCTTACCTCTCTCCTGTAATTTAAGAGATTTATTATTTTTATGTGTGTGTGTGTGTGTGTGTGTGTGTGTGTGTGTGTGTGAGTGACAGAGAGAGAGAGAGACAGAGAGAGAGAGAGAAACACAGAGAGAGAGAGTGTGACTGGCTGAAGAAGTCAAAATTGGATCCCCTGAGCTGGGTGTATAGGTTGTGAGACACGTGATGTTGGCACATAAGCCAGACTGGAAGAGCAGCAAGTGCTTTTAACCACAGAGCTGTCTGTCGAATTCTGTGTTTAACTTTTAATACAGTAATACAATGATATGGATTTGCATGGGAGCATGTGTACCGTGTACTTTTGTGATTTACAAAACTGTCCTGAAGTACTCTTCTGTGAGGTCATCAATGACAATGATTTTTAAGGACACTTGGAAAAAGTGGAAAGTTGCTTGGGTGACCTGAGCTTGCTTGATATTTTACTATTGTTCTTTAAAATAGCCCTGGCTGGCCTGTGACTCAGTGTATAGACCAGCATAACCTCTGGCTGAGATAATCCTCCTGCCTCTGCCTGCCTCTTGAGTGCCGAGATCACACATGCTCACTGCCACACTCTGGAGACCTGAATTATCCTTTTCTCTATAATTTGCCTCTAGAGCTTTATACAACGCTGAGACTTCACCAGCTGTGGCCCTGTCTCAGCTCATCTTCACAGGGAATCCTGAGACAGGCCATAATGTCTTGCTTTAGTTCATTTTGTCCTTGGACTTTGTGGTCCAGAGGGCGTCTTGCCTTGGAGTCCCTGTGGTGTGGTGTGTGTAATGGGAGACCACGAGACTGCTCTTGTTGCTGCTGCTGCCTCTCATTGACCTAGTGACCCTGTAGTCTTCTGACATTTGCTCTGTTACAAGATTCTAAAATCCAGTTGTGCTCTGTGCTTTAGAAATGTGTAAGCTGCCATCAGGGTTGCCTGCCAGTACCTTAGCATGTGGGTGGCAGAGTTGGCCCTGATAACTTGGGCTTCCACTTCTTTTGCTTGTGACACTTTATGTTCACTTCATTTTACTTTTGGTGAGATTCTTCTTGGTTCGCCTTTAAGGCATACTTTATTAGTGTGGATAATATCTTTCCAGTAAATGAGATTCTTGCTTCAAAGGCAACTCTAGAATGCCTTGGTGTGGGAAGCCTTCCTAGTACTGTTTAGATCTGGTAAGAACCTGCTTTTGCCGGTAGACTGTTGACAGCAGCTTTTTGTGGCCTGCTGGCTCTCTCAGGCCTCCAGTGTTTGTTACTGGTTCTTTGCTGAGCTCCACTCTCATCCTTGTGCTTTCCTTCTTGTGTCCCGGCATCCAGGTTTCATGGTGTCTGTGCTTTTTCTGTCTGGAGAAATAGTGCCAGGTTCCTGTGACTTCCTGACGTCCAGGTCATTTAAGGATAAAGTTGTGAACTGCCTGGGTTTAAAGGACTGAGCGTACTCCCGGTACCACTGTGTTTGTGTATTTACTCCCCTTATTGAAACATTTGCTTTTTCTTTCTTTAAACCAGCATAATGGTCTCAGTTGTAAAAGCTTTAATTTCTGCAGTTTGTGCTATCTTGTGTAATTTTGCCAACTTGTGCAAAACAGGCTTTGTTTTAAACATCAGCTATAGAAACCAAATTCTCATTTTGAAGTGTCTTGTTTTTGGGTGGCTGTCTGTTCACGTGGACACTGTTGGACTCCAGTAGGAGGACTGTGTCCAGCTTGAGCAGTGAAGCTCCTCTGTCGCTTGCCCAGCCATTATCACCTTGGCAGTGTGAGAGTGTCTTTGGTACTTTGTTTTGCCTTCGTTCTGTGTCACGCCTATCATAAAGGCAGAGGTCTGTTTGCTGTACCCTCTTGAAGCCTTGCTCTTGGAGCATCGTCTGCTCAGTGATTGGAAACTTCATATGGACGGGTCTCTTCTGCACCACAGCAATACTCCATATTTTAGAGTTCCCTCTTCTCAAGTTTTTGGAACTTCCTGTGCTGAATAAACATGCAGTTTGTCTTTGGAGCTCAGGCACATGGTGTATTTCCTCAGGGGTTAGGATCGCACTTAGGTGGATATGGACATGTCTACTTTGGTGTGGCTCTGAAAATCCTTATAGATTGTTTTTCAGTTCGTAAATAGGAACTGGGAGATGCCTCGAGGGCATTAAGAGCTCTGACTGCTCTTCAAGAGAACAAAGGCTTGATTCCTAGAGCCCACGTTGGCAGCTTACAGCCGGCTATAACTCCAGTTCCAAGGGATCCAGCACCCTCTTTTGGCCTCTGTGGGCACTGCACAAACATGTGGGCAAGGCAAAACACCCATACACATAAAAATCAGGAAAGCAAATAGACAAAGATCAAATAGGATGCATGTCTGTCTTTTTTCTCCCCCCCGATTGATATGTTATGGGCCTTACAGGCTTGCTATGGAATCCTCAAGGTGCCAGAGGGCAGTTGGCTATGCCGTACATGTGCCCTAGGAGTTCAGCCAAAATGTTTGCTATGTCCCAAGAAAGGCGGAGCTATGAAGCCTACCCGCAGTGGAACCAAGTGGGTGCACGTCAGCTGTGCCCTGTGGATCCCTGAGGTATGCCTGGTGTCTAGTAGTATCTTAGTTGAGACAGTCCTGGTTTTCAGCTGGAGTTGGGCAGGTGGATGGGAGCGACTCACAGGAAGCAGTAGAGGTGCTCAGTCCTACACACCTCTGTCCCAAACTGATCCTGAGCAGTGTCTCTGGAGGGGCATCCTGGAGACAGCAGTGGCCTGGGCTACAGTTGGTAGTGTCCATAAATCACTTTTCCATTAATGGAAAGCCTCACATATTTGACAGCACTCACAGGGCCAGGCCTGGCACCTTCATGGCTCTGTCCTGAGGGTAGCCATGCTACTGTCCCTGCCAGTTTGTGTTTGGCAAACCACATGTGCAGTCAGTACCACAGTGCCCTAGGTCATACTTCTGCGAGTTTTGTTTAAATTCTTTCTCAGCTTCAACCTTGTTAATTTCAGGTCTGTTCTAATTTATTTCTAGTCCCAGACCTTAACTAATTTAATTTGCATGGCTTGTGATGAGAATATCATTTGTCATTCAAATTCCAGCATTTTTGGTGTGTGATTTGCTGCATTTTTTTTTTTTTTTTTTTTTTCTCCAGAGGAAAATTGCCTGGGTATGGTTTCCATGGAAGTTTCACTGGATCTTTTGGTTTAGAATTAACCAGTTTGCAGTTCAGTGCTCCATATTTATATTGCTAAATTTTTACTTTTAATAAAGTTACATGTTCTGATGTAATACTATTAAATACAGTTTATCTTTTTGCTCATTCTATTATTTAAATATATTTGCAATTTTTTTTTTTTAAGTCCTGACATTCTTGTTAATCTAGAGTCTTGATATACTGTGTTACAATAAGATAGATGTCTGTGCTCTCAGATACTTGAAAGAAGTGAAAACTTGTAGACAGGTTTTTGTAGACTGGCAAGCTGGTATCAATGGGGGCTAATCTCTGGGCTCTCTTGCTGCTTGTCCAGAGCTGGGCTCTGGGGCTATCCTCAGGTCTGTGTTACAATTCTGATTAACTGTGTCATGCCCATCTGGCTATTTTGGATCTTTAGGTAAGCATTGGCAGCCCTGAGAAGATGGAGCCTATCACAAAGGTGTCTCACATTCCCAGCAGTCGGTGGGCGCTTGTGTGCAGCCTCTGCAATGAGAAATTCGGGGCCTCCATACAGGTAACAGTGGCTCAGTAAGAGTGGCTTTGTTTTCCTCCACTGTGTGGTAGGGAGCAGGATGGGTGTGGGGGCTTTACACAGCATTGGGTGGTTAGGAGAGGGAAGATGTTATCTGTAAATAACCACCTGGGTTTGGAGGTAGTTCCAATTTGTCTGGCCTAAGCCTAGTAGAGTCCTCTTCTTTCCATAAGCAGACATTCCTGGTAAGAACTCCAGTCTTAGATACTCTCTTGGCTCTGGCACTTGAGTTGTCTAGCCTTCTACTGTAGTCTCATTACACCACACAGACCAGAAGTCCACAGGGCTCCTTCCTGGGGATGCCAGTAGCAGAGGTGTCTGGCAGGCTGATGCTTTTACACTGGGAGGGAGAGTCTGGAGCTCCCTCTGCATAGAAGGCATACACACACTGCTGCCCTAGTGAACTACTAGAACATGAAAAGCTGATTGCATTTGCATGTTCAGGTACAGGTAAGTGCAGAAAGTCACGAGGTACACAGAATTAATGTGTGTTGTCTGTGTCTTTATGTTGTCTGAAACTTTGAGTAATTGATTTCTGGGGCTCTTGTTGATATCAAGGCCTAGAATGCTATGTTGAAAGTCAATTCAGACTCTGGCATGGACCCAAGTAGGCCTCAAGTTCTTCTTTGGGTTTTTTTTTTTTTTGTTGTTGTTGTTGTTGTTGTTGAAAGCTGGTGGGCAGAATAGTATTTGGGCATCTTCTTTCAGTGTAGAGAATACAACAGACACAGACATGACTTGACAAGTGTGGTCCTGGCTTTAAACAAAATTTCTTCATTTGGCAGAATATGCTCTATTTTGGTTGAGCAATGAATGATTCTTTGAGTAAGGTACCCAAACCACTGACTGGTATTCTTTTCTCTTCCCTTTCCTCTCCTTTCCTTTCCCTTTTCCATCTCATTTTGGTTTTTTCAAGACAGGGTTTCTCTGTGTAACTCTGGCTGTCCTGGAACTAACTCATTTTGTAGACCAGGCTGGCCTTGAACTCAGATCTGCCCACCTTTACCTCCCCAGTGCTCGGATTAAAGGTGGGCTCTTTTCATTTTCTTAACAAGCCCAAAGTGGTTTTACTTTTCACTATTACTGTTTCTACTCTGTTCAGGAATCTAAGAACATTAATAAAAATGTATCAGGGCAGGCATTGGACAGCTGAGGAGATTTGGCCTTGGGAATCTTAAAGTTGTGATGTCTTTTTTTTGTTTGTTTGTTTTGTTTTTGTTTTTTTTTAAGAATCTGTTGAAAACTAAAATGAATTTGGGCAAAAGGAATAGAGGAGAGGTCAAAAAGGATTTGAGTGTCTGGTGTGTTGCAGCGTGCGAGCACACACAAACACACACTTGTGGCATACCAGGGAAAATGGCAGTTCCTGTGCCTGTTTTAGCTGCTCTGAGCACATCAACCCTGCTCCTTAATTGATGTTTCGTGGGAAGCAAATGAGAGAGCCCTGTTTATCTTTCAAGGAGAGACACTATAAGGATATGTCTGTTGCCATTGACTTCTTTTCTCAGATCAATTTGAAGAAGGGGCCAAGGAAGGAGGATGACTTTTCATATCTTCACAAAATAGATTGATTTTTATTAAAAGAATCCTCTCTGAAATGTCTGCAGCTGGGAAGACTGGTTTATGTTTCTGTAACATCTGTTTGCTGAGTCAACCCGAATAGGAAAGCCCAGAGGAAGGCCATTTGGCATCTTTTCAAAGTCCTGTATAAATACTCTGCTGCAGCTCATTTCTCTTTAAGGTTAGAATGCCTGGGTTAAGTGTAGTTTAAGGCAAACATAGACTGCGCCTCAGTCATCTGCTCCCCCTTTACTTCCTGCTGTGGAGAGAAGCAGTGTGTCTACATGATAGTGGCCAGGTATGTCTGTGTGTGTTCTGCCACCAGAGCTGATTTCACATGGTTCTTGTAATTGAGGTTATATAGATTAATCATGGTGCATATGCTTTAGGTGATTGGAATTGGGGGTGGTGAAGGGACTGGAGTTTACAGTAAAGGATTAAATTGTGGCTGGCACTGAGTAGTTTCTTAAATGCTGAAGTGATGAGGGGGAAACCCAACTCTAGTCTCTACTCTGTGGTTATGTGATGGCAGGGTCTGTTGAATGAGTTTAATTAAGCTTTTCAGCTGGCCTGGAGAACAAGCTCCTTGGTTGTCTGTGCAGCCTGGCATGCCCTAGGGATCCCTTGGCCTCACACAATACAGTTGCTTTTAAGGGACTGGCTTCAGCCTCCAAGAGGTACCTCTTTCTAGGGATTTGCTCAGTGAGATCAGACGGGAGAAGTTAATCACTTTGCTCCTGCTGGCCAGAGGCTTGTTTCTGGATCAAAGGCACTAAATTGTAGCCTGTGCAGGCTGGGAGTGAGCAGAGTGTTCAGTGCATCTTGATGAGGCCTGGCCTCTGTGCTGACTTCCCTGGGGTCCACAGGAAGGGAGCCTCTGATGCAGTGGTGATTCTGGACCAGTAGGGAGACCTTTCTCCATCCTTCCTGAACTGGGTTCTTTCTTGTCTTTCATTCTACCTTCTTCTGGAGTGATCCCTGGATGCTACTTCTAGGAAGGAAGTCAACTTGTATTTCCCTCCCTGAGTTGGGACCTTTTCCAGTTAGTTGGGGGCTTGCGCTGAGGATTCACAGTTTTTTAAAACTGATCAGGAATGTGTGTACTGAGGAGATTCCTGTTTACATTTTTAAAAAAAACTGAGTTCAAGTCTTTGAGAACTAAATTAAGGCCTCAGAGTGTACTTTGAACATAGAGCAATGCTCTTGGGGCTTGTGCTACCCTCCCTGACTGGAGCCAGTTTACAGCCCTCCTCCACCCATGCTCTGAAGTTTCAGTGCTGTGACTGTTTCAACTGTGTTATAGTTTGGGCTATGAAAGCTTAACCCTGCATTGTTCCCTGACATCCCTGGCCTTACTTCACTTCAAACCTGTTCATTGTTGTCAAGCTTTTCTGTCTCAGTGAGTGCTCCTTTGTCACCAAATTGGGCGGCCAGCAGCGGGGGCTCTTGTTGCCACTGCTCTGTAACTGTCTACATGTGTTCTTTGCAGTGCTCTGTGAAGAACTGCCGGACAGCCTTCCATGTGACTTGTGCTTTTGATCGTGGCCTGGAGATGAAGACCATATTGGCAGAGAATGATGAAGTCAAATTCAAGTCCTATTGCCCAAAGCACAGCTCACACAGGAAACCTGAGGAGAGCTTGGGTGAAGGAGCAGCCCAGGAGAATGGGGCCCCTGAGTGTTCTCCCCAGAGCCCTCTGGAGCCCTTTGCTAGTCTGCAGCAGAGTGGAGAGGAGGCCCACCGGGTGAGTGTTCGAAAGCAGAAGCTGCAGCAGCTGGAGGATGAGTTCTACACCTTTGTCAACTTGCTGGATGTGGCCAGGGCCCTGCGACTGCCTGAGGAAGTGGTGGACTTTCTGTACCAGTACTGGAAGCTGAAGAGGAAGATCAACTTCAACAAGCCCCTCATCACCCCAAAGAAAGACGAAGAGGACAATCTAGCCAAGCGGGAGCAGGATGTCTTGTTTAGGAGGCTGCAGCTGTTCACGCACCTGCGGCAGGACCTGGAGAGGGTAATGATTGACACCGACACCTTATAATGACTTAGAGAAGAAGACTTAAAGAGGCGGGCACTTGCCTAGAGATGATAGCCAGTCTTTTCTCTCAGATCCTTGTACACGCTCCAGCATGAGGTCGTGTTGGTTAAACATATTTATGGGCTGGTAGACTCACTGCAGTGTGCAAGATTGCCAGTGTGGGAGCTGCTTTGTGATTATTTCTCTCATTAATCTTTACTGTTCAGCAAGATCAGATGGGGTGTTTCTTCACCCCCGTTTC
This sequence comes from Rhynchomys soricoides, assembly GCA_019843965.1. Lineage (NCBI taxonomy): Eukaryota > Metazoa > Chordata > Mammalia > Rodentia > Muridae > Rhynchomys > Rhynchomys soricoides. The sequence continues at coordinate 4,405,365 of JADRCH010000235.1, forward strand.
CTTGTCCTTGTAGAGCTGCTGGAGAGAACTGAGTACCAGGAAGGAATGTGATCAAGGGCTTGACTCAGCATTGTTTAGAGCCTGATTTTGAGAACTGGGATGTATTTGAATTATGGGGGATGGGACAGCAATAGGGAAATTCCTTGTTCAACCTGGGGTGCCATTTCCTAGGTGCTGATGAAGGAAGGGCTCGTTAGAGAGAGCTAAGCACTGCCTTCCATGGGCTCATCTTTGCTTCTAGGCTAATTCACAGGGGCATTCCCAGCTCTGTTGTGGAGCAGAACAGGCTCTGGGTGCTGATGTGTGTGCATGGACTTAATACACATCTATTATAGAAGACAGTCTTGACAGTGAGGTGCTAAGTCATCACAGAGGTGGTGTACATACAGTGTGCGATTGTGTGTGTGCACATTCCTATCTGGGTTATGTCTGTGCGTGTGGGTGTGATTCCTGGTGCACAGGGCTTTGGGTCTGTCTTCGGAGCCCTTAGCAATCTCAATACACTACATGTATATACACAAATGTGTTTATCACACTTCTGGGTTGCTGATTAAGTGGCTGTTGGCTGCCTGGGCCTCAGCTGCTAGCACTTCCCTGAGCTGTTTGCTGCTTGGTGCCTCCCCCACTCTCCATTACCTCTGGAGTCCCCTGTTAGACCTTTTTTCCTGCTGCAGGAATAATTAGGAGTGGACTGTCCTCCCCAGGGTCTCCAGCTCCCGTAGGTGGTTTTTGACCAGGGCTTGCTAATTGGGGGTGTGTCTTCAGCACCTTCCACACCTACTCCCCTGACTGCTAGCTACCTATTAAATTCATTAGTGTGGCAGAGATGGTATGCAAGTTGTCTGGCCTGAAGCAGCCTGTGCCGAAAGGCACCCAAGTGGCCTGAAACAGCTAATGCATATGTCCCTCAAGCCCCTCACTTATTAGAGAGGAGTGATTCATCACCTGCTTGGCAACAGGATCTGACTCATAGATGATTCGAAAGGAGAATGTAGGCAGGAGTGCAAATGTTCTTGGCCAAAAGGATCAGTTCTCACAGAGGCTTGCACCACCTTGTTGGAGATGGGGTAGCCATGCAAGTATTTGTAAGTGCTCATTAGAGGCCCTTTTAGTGCATCATCTAATGCTGGGTTCTTGTGATGTCTTTTTCTAGACTGTTAGGATTCTGGGTAAGGTGGTGGGTGTTAGGTTAAGGGGAGGTGGGAGCAGGTTGTCGAGGCTCCCACACGCCCCCTGGTGGTCAGTTCAAAGAACCACATGCATTTGTGTGTTATTGAGGAGAATGGGATTCAGGGTAAATGGGTATTATGGTGAGAAGCTTCCACCCTAACCCAACAACTGCTGTAATTGGGGTGCATGGAGCAGATAGTCCTTGGGAGGGAAGGTGAGAAGTCTTAATGTTTTGACTGTGTTTGTTTCACAATCACCACAGAATAAAAGTGTAGAAAATGCTTGTGGTGTATTAACTCTTCTTCTGTATTTAAGTTACTGAGATTAACATATACTTATAATTAAATTCTGAACTTTTTTGGAGTCGTCATTTTGCTTTTAAGTAGAATAATGCCTATGATGCATAAAGGAATAAATCAGGATTTGTGTGCACGAGTGCCTGTGTAGTGTGTGTGGGTGGCATTACTTAACATTTATTATTAAAAAGTCTAAAGTTTTAATGCGTTCAGTGTCAGTTTAAAATGGGTTTATTTATAATGACAAGTTATGTTTTCCTCCTCTGCCATGAGGGCTGTCTGAAAGCTGAAGTCTATGCCAGGCCCTGGAGAGTTGTATAGTGCTTTGCAATTATAAACAAGTGTATCAGACCAAGGGCTTATCAGGGCAGGCATAACAAAAGAAAAGATCCAAAGTTACAGTTAACTTGTCTTCTCAATAAGTTAGCGATCTGCCTATTTTTATGAAATATCAGTACATGGCAGGCACTCAAGCCAGTTGACACAGGTGACTGGACTAGAGGCATGTGGTCATTCCTGAACAAGTGAGTAGCAATCATCACCAATGCAGGTGACTCTGGTTATGTTAATTGCTCTTTCTGGCAAATTAACACCTCCGGGCCTTGCACACCTGGGTACCAGTTCTGGACCAGAAAGCTACATGACAGGAATAGATATCAGGAGGCTCTAAAACGAGATGGTTGGTGATGTGAGTGAAACCTTCAGGTTCTGGAGGCTGTCATCTCACTCTGGGATTCCTGACTACCTCACTGGACTACTAGCTTGGATAAAGGCATCCTTCTGCACTCCCTGTAGTTTGTACAGAAAGGCTCCAAGTCCTGGGGGACAGTCCTTATTACATTTGTCACTCAGTGGAACAGAACTGTTTGAAAACTCAATGAGACCTCAGTTGTCTGCTCAACAAAAATGCATGTGAAGCTCTAATGTGGCAGGCATTGCATCCACTGCAACTATTCCTGCCTGTTCTGCTGGTTGGTCTCAGGATGCAACAGTGACATTCTGGAAACTTTAAAAGTGCAAACTGGAGTGGGGGGATCATCGTTTCTGTGTCGGACCTTGCTTTAAGGGGAAAGTTGATTTGGATTTAGCCTGGTATCGGGACGAGTCATGGTAGGTTTGGGTGACTGCTGCTGGCAGCTGAGGGAAGGTGAATTGGGTAAGTTTGGTTGAGCGGTCAACTCTCCGGGCAGAGACTATGTCTAGATTTCTGCCAAGAATTCATCTTTTTGTTTGTTTTGTTTACTTTGGGATACTGAGCTTTACAGTGGTCAGCCAGAGCTGGATCAGTTAGGCCTTACAGATCAAAACAGGAAATAATGGCCTTTTTGCTTTGTGGGTTTATTTAGATGTTATTCATCCAAAGTCACTGGAAAGAAAAGTTTTTTTCACCCCTCCTCTCACTAAGAGGCTATGGTAAAGTTTTTCCTGGCATAGAAGCCACCAAAGTTGAGATTCACTGCCTTCCTTGTTTATTTTCATGGATCAAGCTTGAGATCTATTTGCTCACCTGAGTTGAATGTGAGATAAACTATAAAGCCCATTTTGTGTTTCCAAAAATCAGATTCTTCATGTAAAAGCTGGCTTATGTGTGCTGTCAGAGGGTTTGCATTTGTGATGAGGGTTTAGGTTTGATCCTTTCTTTGTTTCTGAGTTTCCACTCATCTGGGTGGAATAATACTTATCAAAGAGAAAAGTCTGTTAGTCACTTCCAGCCCCAAGTTGGTTAGGGTTTCTCTAAAGAGCACCTACTTCCTTACTTGGGATTGTGGCTGTTAGGCCCAGTGACATTATAGTTAACTCAAGCAAGGAGCATGATTTTCTTTATAGTTTTTATTAATCAAAACCTATTCTAGTAGTATTAATAATAAGTGATTAATATAGAAATAGAGACAGGAAGACCCTGATAGTGAATCATTAGGGTCAACAAAGCCCGGTAGTGTTTGCCTTCATGGCCCATGTCCTGATGTAGGTCCCAGCCTTGAGGACAGCTGGGATTGTGAGGGTGGAGAAAGGTCTGAAGACTGAGAGGGGATATCTGCATCAGCCAGTGTACAAAACTGCATGGCTTGTGTCAGAGAAGCAGCTGGTGACCTTTGAACTTGCACTTACAGTATGATACAAGAAAGACTGCTCAAAAGGAGGATGCTTTTTTAGCATGCCATTGATGATAGCCAGTGGGGAGCATGTAGTCATTTTCTACTTCTGCCACTGCCACTGAGGTGGTTGAGGTTTTATGGGCATCTTCTTGAAGAAAGGTTTAACTGTTCAGCGGTGGGCTGCACCTAATGTTCTGTCTTTAGGCCCATGCAATCTAGGACCAGGGATCAGTGGGGTTTTGTGCCTTAATTCTTTAATTTTGTATTTAGTGGTGACTGATGGCTTTAAGAGTAGGAAATATTGACTGGAAACCTAGATTACTGACCACAAATTAATAGATGTGTACATAACTTGAAGAAGTCTTAGGACAGATAAGGTGGGGAATCTCAGCACTTGGTCTTTCAGTTACAGATGAACTAGAATGAGAATGAGGTTAGTAGCAGTTTTAAACTGATGATCCATAGATCCGAAGATTTGCTGGGGATGCTGGGACAGTTCCCAGGCATTTGTACACAACACTTGAATATGCTGCAGTGGCTGGCTATTGGCAGAGTTGTACCCAGTGGACCAAGCAGCTCATTGATCTTCCAGATGACTTTGTGCAGGGGTTCCTCTTATGCCATTGACCTGGAAGATGCTTGATACAAGTGTGCAGGGAGGGTGCTTCGTAACTGCTCAAACTATTCACAATAAGATTTCTGGGAAGATACTGTTGGATGGTACTTGGAGCTCTCTGGCACAAGGCAGCAAGTCCTGATTAGATAGTGGGGGTATCTACACTGCAGACTGGTGGGGAGGAGTGGGACTCTGCCTATCTCTGCTACTCCCCCAGTAGCATGACTGCCATAGACATGAGGGAATAAATAAGCAGACTTCTTCTAGTGGTAAGGTAAAATGCTTAAAGCATGTTTTGATTTCAAATGTCTGTCAAGGCCCTAGTAGGGCCAGTATGTCTCAGGTAAAAGAGATGAAAGCACTGAAGTATTGTTACCATATTGCTCACTTAGAATCTTTATTCTCTACATTCTAGGTTCGGAACCTCACTTACATGGTGACCCGAAGGGAAAAGATTAAACGGTCTGTGTGCAAAGTCCAGGAACAAATTTTCACTCATTACACTAAGCTCTTGGAGCAAGAAAAAGATTCAGGTATGCATAAAGCCCTGGAAGGGTACAATGCAGGGCAGGGGTTTGTAGCCTTGATGCTGCTGTTGAGGGAAAACAGTTGTTCTTTCAATCTGTCCTGTAGAAAGTTTTCAGTAGCACAGCTGTTCATATTTAGAGATCATCTTTAAACATTAAAGGCATTATATTAGAGGGAAGGAACGGAATTTGGTGTTAAATAGGTTTTGAGACCTGTAGCATCTCCCTGACGACCAAGTAGAAGCAAGTCATAGACCTTAATTTCTCTTTCCAATTTCATGTAAAGTAGGGATGCTATCTCAAGTTACCTCTTGTAAGTATCAGGAAATTGGAATGAAAACAAACTGTAGTGCATTGCAGAGCTCTTGATAAACATGGGGAGAGCTACAGAGGTGTGACTTGATGCTCTAGCTTTTGGAGCAACCTAACATTGTATGTAGTAAATACATGTTCAGACTACTTACCATATACACTCATTTTCTAACATTTGTGGTGGACTTCTGAAGGTATGGATGAGATAGAATCCTGAGTGTGCTGGGCATTTATTTAGTGTCTATTTACATTGTTCTAGCCAGCCCAAAAGGAAGATAAATATGGGAGTATGCTTCCTCTACTCTGGATAATGTGTCAGTTATCAATGTTAGAGAAATGTTTTCACTCAGGGATTCATATGATCTTCTGTTAGTCTGGTGTAGAATCATGACCTCTAAAATGTTTGTTTAGCACCCATGTTCTGTGATGATGAGCCCCAGAAAGCAGATAGTGTAAGATTTCATGGAGGAAGTTGGTCCTGGGAAAAGCCAGGGAGCAGGAGGGTAGGCTGGCCTTCAGTGGAGAAGGATGAGTGACTCCACCTTGGATTGCCCCTTGAAGTTTCAGCAGCAGCACTCTTGGCACTTGCTCTTCCCTTTCTAATTTTGTGAATTTTTTTCTCTAGATAATTATGGCATACAAGCAACATAGTAGAGATATAACTAGTGGTTATATAACATAGTGGATATAACATAGTGGTTAGTGGAACACACAAAAAATACAGAGGGGGAGTTTTCAGCAATACTCTTCAAGTGCCTCTTCAAGTGCCTCATACATTTAGATGTATTCTTGCTAAGATTAAGTATTTTTCAGAGGAACCAAGTATCTTTCATTACCTGGAACTTAAAAACTTCAGATGTAAAACTTTGAAATTAAGTTTTCCAAGTAGTGTCATTGGTTAAAAAACAGTGTAATTTAGTTAGATTCTTTAAGGTCACTTTTTATCTCTTCATTCTTCTGTTGGACGCTGGTGGTGTCTGGGATGGTTGATATAGTATACAGACCGAGGTCTCCCAGTTGAAGTTTTTGGTACTTGCTAAGAGTCAGTGATTGATCAAGAAAGGATGCTTGTGTGTGGCTGGAATGGAGTCATTTTTTTATGGGTATCCCAGGCAGCTGCTTGCATCATGCCTTGATTGAAATATGTACTAGGCTGAGTGAGTGAGATTCTTTTCACAAGGTAAGGACATATTTTTGGGTTATAGAACTGTAATGTAGATTCATCCAGAAGTCCTACTGCTGGTAAACATGATGGCTTATGCTTGTGATTTAATCATTCAGGGGGCTGAGGTAGGAGTGCCAAAATTATAATCAGCTAGACAAGGTTGTGAGTTCTAGGTCACCGTGGGCTAAAGAATGAAACCTTGTTTTAAGAAAACAAAAACAAATTCAGAAAAGCGAACCATCTTCATTTTGAGTTGAACAGCAATTACAAACAGTTGAAAAGACTTTATCCTTGTGGGAAGCTACAGCAAATGCAGCTGAAGCCCCCAATGGTGGCTTTTGTCATTTCTAAACTGTGATGCTTAGTCTCCTGCCTTTAAAGACACATTCAAGGGAGATGCCCAGACTTTACATGTCTCTTAGATTTCATGGCTCAAACTGTTGTGATTCTGGGAACTAGTAGGGTCATTCTGTGGAATGAAAGCATCTTCAGTGGAAATGGTACTTATGGGAGGCCTACTTGGGCTCCAAGTCAGGTAGATAGAAATTATAGTTCAGACAACATTGGGCCGTCTTCATCTTTGTTTGCTTTGGGTATTTCAATAAAAACAAAGGAAATGTACTTCACATGGCATAAAGATTGACTTCAGTGATTGTTTTCTGAGAAAGCAGACAGTTTCGGATGAACAGCATGTAAAAAGGACCTCAGCCATGTTGCTATAAGGTCTTATGAGGGTTCATGTAGGACACAATGGACCAAACCTTGTGGTTCACATCTTAAGGGGAGACAAAACATGAGAATGGCTTTTTTGTAGTTGGTCCTGACTCTTACAGAACCATGGTACTTATGAATTCACCAGCAGTTTTCAGATCAGGGTTTTAAAGTTTATTAACAAGTATGAAACACATTTTGGTGGGTCATAACTAGCATATAAAACAGAATGTGGAACAGATTAGGGTGTGTCAGGCTGGAGAGTGGTTAAGAGTATTTGGCCGCTTGAGTATTCCAGAGGGTCTAAGTTTGATTCCCAACACCCACACAGCAGCTTACAAGTATCTATTGGAATAAACTCTAGGTCCAGAGGATCTGATGCCCCCTCCTGGCTTCAACAGGCACCGTGCCCCATGTAGTACAGGCATACAGGCAGGCAAAACACCCATATACATTAAATAAAACAATGATTAAAAAACAGGAAGTGTCAGTTTCTAATGAGATGAGAATTGATATTCGTAAATTCATAAAGTGTAAGCTTTTACTAGTTTAAACTATGAAGCATAAGTTTTGTGATTTGCATAAAAGACTGATTTAACAACTTGGATGACACACATTGAACCCCACAAATTTTACATTCAGTTAACATTTTTCATATTACATGTCCAGAATTATTGTGAACACCTACCTTTACTCAGTTTGCAGATTTACATGTATTTGTCCTCAGTGGACCTTTGGAGAAAGACACTTAGACGCTCTCCTTAGTCTGAGGGAGGAAAGTGACGGACAGTGAATGGTAGATGGTACAATTGCTGCTAAGTAGAGGGAGTGGCCACCAGTGGATAGATTTTGAATGGATTCTCCAAAGTTTTTTTTTTTAAATGTATTTTAGCGGTTTTGGATAAAAAATTCTAGTATACTGACTACAAAGATTGAAAGCAGATTCTTGAAGGTCATGCCTTTGAAAACCAAGTGCTGATGACTGCTTGGTGGGGAGTTTGTATGATGAGGTTTCCGGTCTAGAACTTCATTAGTTTGGACTTGCTTACATAACTTTTCCTTTGGCTTTCTGTCTTCAGGTGTGCCTTCTTCCTGCTCCTCCTCACTGGAGAACATGCTTTTGTTCAACAGTCCTTCTGTGGGCCCCAATGCTCCCAAGATAGAGGACTTGAAGTGGCATTCTGCATTCTTCAGGAAACAAATGGGTACTTCCTTGGTTAATTCACTGAAAAAGTCCCATAAGCGAGATCCATTGCAGAACAGTTCTGGGACTGAGGGCAAGACCCCACTAAAGAAGTCAGGTCTGTGTGGTAGAAGGGAGGGGCAGGGGCCCCCAGAAAGCCTTCTGAGCTTTGAAAAGACTTTGGCAGAAGCTCGACTCATATCATCAGCACAACAGAGAAATGGTGTGGTGACCCCAGACCATGGGAAAAGAAGAGACAATCGTTTTCATTGTGATCTCATTAAAGGAGACTTAAAGGACAAATCTTTTAAGCAGAGTCACAAGCCTCTCAGGTCCACAGACACATCCCAGAGGCATCTGGACAACACAAGAGCTGCCACCTCCCCTGGAGTAGGGCAGTCAGCACCTGGCACCAAGAAGGAGATTGTGTCCAAGTGCAATGGCTCCCTAGTCAAAGTGCCTACAACACCTGCCAGCCCAGTGAAAAGCTGGGGAGGATTCCGGATTCCAAAGAAGGGGGAGCGGCAGCAACAAGGAGAAGCCCATGATGGGGCCTGCCACCAGCACTCAGACTGCTCCCATCTGGGAATAAGCCGAGTTCCAGCCAAGGAGAGAGCGAAGAACAGGTTAAGATCTGACAGTGAGAATGATGGGTATGCCCCTGATGGGGAAATGAGTGACTCAGAGAGCGAGGCATCAGAGAAGAAATGTATCCATGCCAGCAGCACCATCAGCAGGAGGACAGACATCATCAGGAGAAGCATCTTGGCCTCTTGATGAAACAGCCGGTGTGGAAGCACATGGCTTGTTGCCATGTGCTGAGGAGAGCTCTGATAATGGGGCAAGCAAAAACCCATTGTTACTGAGCTACACAGACATATTTCCTTGCAATTCAGATTGAATTTTTTTTCCAGAGTCATTTATAAATCATTGTGAGAAGTTTGTGTTATTTGCAGCTTGTTGAGGAAACAGAAGAGTAGATTGAAACCATAAGACACTAAGATTAGAACCTGAACTAAAACACTAAAAAAACAAATGAAGTAACTCAGAGGGCCAGGCTTGAACAGTACCATGTATTATTGCCCTCTATGTTCTCCCCAAAGCACAAACTCTTGAACACTCTTACAGAATCCTAGAATTCTGTGTAGTGAATCAGTCCTATTTATAGAAGCCCTCATGTACCATTTATAGCCCACAAAGCTTATTTTCTAGGAATGGTAAATGCTGACAGCATTTGGCTCCCAGGCTGTGTGGTGTGAATAGCTGAGGCTCAGAAGCTTCAGCAATACTGGGATCTTGCACATGTGGCATCCAGGGGAAGTTTACACAACAGGCATTGCTGGAAAGCTGGAAGGACAGAGCAGAGCTGCTGCAGTGAGATTTAGGGCCTGTGTAGCAAGGTCCTGAAGCCCTGAGTGGGCTGTGGACATAGGACAGGTGGAGAAAAAGTTGTCAAAGTTCTGTGAGGAAGGACGGCTGAGGCCCAGGTGTTACTAGTCCGCTTGACCTTCCTCTTTCCTAACTGCTGGCCTCTGGACCCAAATGGGATTTCCCTGGCTATTGCCAGTACTTGGCCATCTGACTTCCAATATACAATGGTTATTCAAGTTCAAATGATGAACTTCAGACTCTGGTGACTCTCACTCTGCAGAGTCAACCACTAGTGCACATTTCGGAAATCCAGGCTTCCACCATGAGTGGATTCCTTAAGCAAAAAGGAAAAAAAAAAGCAAAACAGGTTATATTTTAAAATATAGAAAGGCAATAAGTTGCATCAAGGTTATACAGGAAAGAAGTCAAAGTGTATCCTTGAATAGGTTTCTGGAGTTGGAGTTCTAAACTCTGATTTGTAACTTGGACTTTCGAATTGCAAATGGCAATAACTAGTAAGTTATCAGCAATAATAAATTTAGCATTGAATTTGAGTATAATGTTCTGTTTTTGCACTCCTCATATAGTGCATTTGTATTCAGACAAGTGAATAGTGTTAAAGTCCTGTTATTTTCTTTGGAATTCAATGTAGTTGTGAATCAAATTTAAGAGAAGGAAAGTTTCAGTAGCAATGAGATTTAGAATTAAGCGCATTTGGAATAAGCCCAGGTTCCCCTAAATTACCCTTAGTTTATTAATATCAGTGTTCAGATTCCTGATTCATTTATACATCTGTTTCCATGTGGCAGGGACATTCTGATACTTAATGAGCAATGCTTTTGAGTTTGTAGAAGCTTTCAAGTCTTCCAGATGATCGTCAACAACAGAAAGAAAAGGATTATTGAATTCCATCTTGCTATGCAAGTTTTATCAGATGATCAAATGACAGAGCTGATGCATCTCATTGTATGTATGACATTTTCAAACTAAGTCTTAACTTCTCAAGTACATTGTAGTAGCTAATTCAGGGGAGGGCAAAGGGTGACCCAGGTTTTAGATTGACTATTTTTTGAGTGATGGAGCTCCTTTGAGATTGCTGTCCAGATCAGCTTGTTGCTACTGGTAGTAGAAGATTCTTAGGAGTCCAAGTTGTACTTTTGCTTGTAGCTTAATTGAGAAATGAAATGTTTGGCATATGAGCAAAAACCTTTTGCTGGATATAGGAAAAGGCTGGACTCTTACCTAGTTATCTTTTGATTACAGCAACAGCTCTGGGTGAGAATAGAATTTATAGAGGAATAATCTGTGAAGCCATAGAAAGGAAACCTAAATTAATCTAGTGAGTACATGGCCTCTCACCATTTTAGGAGGCAACAGATTCATTTGCACTATTAGGAATGCTAGTTTTGTGCAAAAATAATGCCTTACCTGTTTTCCCCCACATTTAGGTTGAAAAGCTTTCAAATGTTCCAAGTTATGCTGAACCAAAAACAAAACAAAACAAAATGAAAAAAAAAAAAAAAAACAAAAACCCCCAAAAAACAACAAAAAAAAAAACAATAAAAAATTTCCCCCATAAAAACTTAAAAACAAAAAAAAAAGCCCACCATTTAATTACTGCTTTGAAATGCAAATGGTATAGAGCACGGTTTCTGACAGTGTAATGATAGCTTTGTAAGTTAGTTTCATGTCATGCTGGGAACTCTGTATGAGGCGGCCACAAGCAGCAACTGCCCACCTACCCACTTGCATTCTATTAGGATTGAGCTTTTTTGTTTGTTTGTTCTTTTGAATCTTCCTTGTGCATCCTGACCAAGAAATATCTTTGATTATGATCAATGTATTATGTCAAAATGTAGGCTAGTTGAACTTTTGTAAAGTTGCCTGGAATGTCATTTGTTAGGTTATAAACACAAAATTTAAATGAAGGGTTTTATGTGTTGTGTACAAATCTTGATTATTTTAAAATGGACAGACTTGTCATTACATTTGTAACCTTGTACAGAGGATTTTTCACTATGTGCCTAGCTTGGTGTCCATTCAACTAAAATTGAAAAAAAAAAGGTGCATGAAGAGTTAAAATGAGAAGTTAAACAAAGTCTATGTAGAGATGACTATTTTATATTACATGGCCCAATCCTGTATTTATTTCTATCCCCCTTTTTGAAAGTATTTATAAAACTAGTTGAAGACAGCTGTATTTTTTTGTTGAACTATTTAGTAGAATTTGTGCCTTTTTGTCTGTATGTGAATAAATGCTGTACATTTTGCAATACATTTTTAAATGTCTGTTGAAATCTGCTTTTGGTAAGGCATAATTTCAGGGTCTTAAGCAGTGGCTTTGTTGTCTCAGTTTCTATTGAGAATGAGAACTGTATGGGACATAGCTACACTGGAGAATACAGACTCACTGGACAATGTTACTAACAGTTTCCCTAGATGTCGCCAGTTTCCCACTACGACCTCCTTTTCCATGCCACCTTGGGCTCTTTCCAGAATATAATTTAGATCTGAACACACTTAATTGTTGAAGTGAGGGTTCAACAATTAATACATGTTAGGGTTTAAAGGCTGACTCTTTACTATCCACATCACCTTAGCCAAATCAGTAAGCCTCATGAGCCCATTTTCCCAATTTTTGAAGAGATTTATGCCACCTTGCCCAGCATACTCCTGTAATTCTGTAACTTGGGAGATTGAAATAGAAGAATCACTAGGGGCTGTCTCAAAAATCTTCAAGTTGACACCCCTAAAAGACATAACTGGGTATAGCTCTGAGGGAGATCACTTGTCCAGCATGTGCAAGACTGTGGTTTCCATCTCTACTGCTGCAAAAACAAACATCTTGATGTCTTACTGGGGTTGCAACATTTTAAAGCATTTGACTGATTGAACTGTGGTAAGCCATATATACAATGATACTATTAGGAAGACTGAGGAATGTGCTATGAATTGAAGCTGATAGTATTCCTGAAGGTTATATTTATGAAGTGCTTAACATTTTTTTCAGAGTGGTTTTCATTAAATGCCTTTGAGCACAGAATACTGGAACAGTAGGTCAAATAAGAGGAACTGACCTACATCCCACAAAAAAGATTTCCAAGATCTCAGCGTTGGGACTTGGCAGAACTGGGCCTCATTCTAATTTTTAATTTTTGAGTATTTGCAGTGGGGAACAGTCTTAAACAGTCAGCAGTCAAATGTACCCTGGGAGCAGAAAACCTGATACAGTGTACCCATCCATGTAGATTATGATTAGATGTAGTGGTAGCATATCATTATGACTCAAATTTATAATTTGTAAAAGACTTTCCTAACATGAATTATCCAGTAGTTGTCTCAACCCTTGTTTATTTCTCCTTGTCCTCCTTAGTGACTATTTACTTCTGTGTTGCTTGCTCTCAGAAGGCCCTAGAGAGAAATAACTGACTCTTCTTTAAAGTCTTCAAGTTGAATAATCACAATAGCTCCCTAGGGAAATTAAGTCCCCAGGAGCCAAAGGAAGGGCCTGGTGTTGGCAGTTCTATAATCTGTGATGGGGAATGTGGCACCAGGGATTTGAGTTCATGTTTCCACCCAAATCAAGGAGAAAATAGCTCTGCCTTTGAAACATTAGCCATCTGCAACAAACTGCTGCTAACTGCAACATTGAAATCTTTACTTCAGTTTCTCTTTAAGGCTTAGCACTGCATTAGACATTGCAGCCTTGTCTATGCCAGAGCTTTTGAGAGCACTTTCCCTGAAAAAGATGAGGTCAAGTTAATCTGGCCTCCTGTCCACTCCTTGGTCTCTCTGCTGCTCTCATTGCAGCCCAGTTCTTTTATGAGTCGACTGCTTTCTCAAGGGAGAATGATTCTCAGGTTTGTTATACGGATTCTTGAAGTTTGGATATTCAGTTTTTCTCTTTGGGCAGTGACACCTAGGGTAACTTGTGAGTGCTTTCTTCAGTGGCTCGTTGTCAGGGTTTCTACCATAGCACCCCAACAATTCCCATTTCTCGTGGTTCCACCATCACTATATGGTTCTTCATTTCTTGCTAGATTGTTGCAACAGCCTAGTCTTGTTTCCTTGACTCAAGCTGTGCTGAAATGAACTCCTGCTTCCTCTAATTAGCTGTAACCTTGCCAATGCTATCTCCACAGTGACAACATCCAAATGGCAGATTCTGTCATTCTGTACAGCCATCAGAGGAGCCTCCAGACTTGGTAATTAGACTGGGCTCACCAAGGAGCAAGCATTGGTCTGTATTAAGCATACCCATTTGTCTTTAGGCAGGCACTGTTTTCTTTTTGCCAATGAGGAAACTGAGGCTCACCATCTGTGGGGTGATCTGGAAATCATTCCCAGCAAGTCTGAGAGTCTGAGTCTCCAGCCTCTGCTGATCTCAGTACAAAAGTAGTTGAGGACATACAGGTCTATATATATGTGAACTTCATTTCATTAAATCATACATAGTAAAATTGTTTTGGCTTTGCACATCATGTTAAGAGACTTTGAGCATAAAACAATAGATGTCCAGTCTGTTATGGATTATGTTCTGCCTTTTGCTGGGAAGAGTGGGATTACTTTAGCTATATACTTTTATGTAACACACACACACACACACACACACACACACACAAACCTACAGTAAAACAAATGCACATATGATTAGGGAAAATAACACTGCTGTTAAGAATGCAAAGAATAATTCTGTATGTCTGGAAGATAAAGTTGTTTAAAATTAGTTTCTTGACAACAATGCCTGGTATTAAGACTAATGTTTTGACACTTTTATGTAGAAGTAATGCAAAAATATCCCAGCTTTTTTTGTGATATTAAGCCTAACAAAGCTAGTCACTAGTCATTTTTGTAAATGGATGAGCAATGCTCTGGGGTGTGGTGGTGAGTGCCTGTAATCCCAGCACTAAGGAAACAACACAGAAAGAAACAAAATGTAATGCCAAGTCAAGTAGCAAAGCACAGAAAAATGAATGGCACTGTAGTTCATAAAAGGTTGCCAGCCAGTACCATGGCCTAGCTTGTATATGACTGGACTTTCATAGTGTACCTGCCAATTGTGGGACCGTTGGTTGTTTTACCTACTTGTTTGGCTGGTGGTTCTAACTTCAGGATTACTTCTAATGTAAAACAGTATCTTCATGAAGACATCTTTTCCTCTGTTGTCCCCTACAAAGGCAGATTCTCTTCTCTTCCCTCCTCAGCTGTGGCTCTGCTCCAGCTTCAGCATTTGAATTGTTATGCTCTGTTTGGAATCGTACAATTTTCCACTACTTGACTGATATTTAGGATTTGGACACTTTAGTTTTCTAGGTTTGGAAATATGACCAAGTTAAGTTCTACTAGATATAAAGTCACTCAAGAAGGTTTTCAAGGCACAAAGGGCTTTTGAATTAGCGTTTGAGTCAGAAAGGGCAGGATATGATATCAAGAGTCTTGAAGATGGCTGATGAATGACATGCATACACAGATGGAAGCTCCAGGAGAGCAGTCACCCTGTGAGTTAGATGACAACAGAAAATCACTACTTTCAGTAGCAGAGAAAGGAGGGAAATGAGAATAGGAGAGTTGAGTGTGTACTCAGGAGGGCTCAGATCTCACTGAGAATTGCTTTCCTCCAGTGAGTGGAACAGAAGACTTGGACTTAAGCTTTATGACCCAGCTTTCAGTGCCTCAGGAAACCCACACCTCACTTCGAATAACAGAAATGGGAGGGAAGGCAAAGTTTGTCTTCCCCTCAACCTGAACTTTACTTGAGCAGTGGCAAGAAGCCATTTAGAAAGAGCCCTGCAGCAAAGAGTGTGCAGTAAGGCAGAGAGGGGCAAAGTTCCTCTGGAAGCTCAGGGGAGTGTAACTGGGCTACTGAGACTGCCTGTAGAAGAACATGGCCAGCATGGGATGGGGCTGGCATCTGTATTTAGGTGAGGATGACATATAGACCTGGAACCTGCACCCAGCACTCTTTCCTTCACTTTTGTTCTTCACTTTTGGGTTAGTTTTATGTCAACTTGACAAAGTTACAGTCATCTGTGAGGAGGAAACCTTAATTGACATAATGTCTCCATAGAGTGGACTGTGGGCAGGCGAGCCTGTAGGGTATTTTCTTAGTGATTGATGTAGAAGAGCCAAACCCTTTGTGGGTGGTGCCATTCCTGGGCTTGGGTGCTCTAAAGAAAGCAGGGTGAGCCAGGAGGTGCAAGCCAATAAATAGTTCTCCTCCATGGTCTTGCCATTAGCTCCTGTCTCCAGGTTCCTGCCCTGGCTCCTTTTGATTAAGATGTTACATGGAAATGTGAGTGAAATAAACTACTTTCTCCCCACTAACAATCTAATTAAGGCACTGGATTAGCTTTATCCTATATTACTCGTTTGCCCTTTGTTTTTGGTAAGCTCTCCAGAACACAGCCGCAGACACAGAGTTGGAGCTTCTGCCTCAGCCTCAGTGCAGACTGTTTTAAATGACCGCACCCTGTTTCTCTCCCTTTCTTTATGGAGCTACCTAACTTCCTCCTTCCCTGACTATTTTCCTTTCTCTAGTCTCCTCTGCAGTTCTAGTCCTCTAGCCATGCGCTCCTTGATTCCTTACCACCCGACCCTGGGTAGACAGGTATTTTAGTAGACTTTGTGCTACCCTGTTCCTTTACTCCATCTTCAATTACTGGGATTTAGCGGTTGTTTTTACTGGCTGTGCTGTATTTCCATCTGCTGGTTGTGACAGCTCTGGAATTAGTGTTCTGCTCCTGTAGAACAGCTAGTAAGCCTAGTACGCTGAGCGAAGATGAGGGTTTAGTTACTGAATTACACTCCCAGGCTTATGTAGAGAAACGCTAGTATCAACAGTGCTACAACCATTTGAGCACTGAAAATATTCTAGATGAAAGAAACAAAAATCTAGCCGATGACCCAGATATGTCAAATGCCAAGGCAGAGCATAAGAAACATGAAAAACTAGGGCAGCATAACTCCTCTGAAAATTACTAATTCCATAATGATGGACTTGAATGAGTGAATTAGATGAAATCTCAGAGAATTCAAAAGAGTCATCTTCAAAAGCGTTCAAGAAAACTGAAGACACAAAATAAGCTTCCGAATAATGCAAAGAAACAAAAGTAGTTGAACAAAACAAGTCCAATACAGGAAACAAAAGAATAATTTAGTAAAGAGATAGAAATATTGAATATCAAAATTAAAATTCAGGAACAAAACCCTCAAGATATTAAATAAAAAGCTGAATGGGAAGTTTCACCAGTAGTCTAGTGGAAGACAGACACTGTGAGGGCTTTAAGACATGCAAGGAATAAAAAAATGAAGCAGTAAAAATATGAATTGGGAGGGCACTGAATAAAAGATGTGGAGGTTTAAAGAAGAAATGTCTCCCATAGGCTCGCTTCCCCCCCCCCCCCCCCCCCGCAGCACGTTTGGGAGATTAGGAGATGCAGCCTTATTGGAGGAAGGCTGTCAGTGGGGACAGTCTTTGGGGGTTTATAGCCTTGTTTCACTTCCTACTTGCACTCTCTGCTTCTTGTGTGCAGATAAAGATGTGACACCAGGCGGCACAGCAGGCCATGCTGCTCCTACCATTCTGAACTCTAGCTCTCTGGCACTGTACACCAAAGAAATCTTCCTCAAGTTGCTCCTGGTCGTGGTATTTTATCACAACAGGAAAGTAAATTAACAGTAAGTCAGACCAGGAAAGTGGGGTTTTTACTCTGAAGAACTAGACCAATTGTGGCTTTTTTTTTTTTTTTTTAAGGGATGTGATGGTGTTTGTGCTAAAGATCTATATTTTTGATGAAGAATTTAGACCTGTGACCTAAAAAGTCTAGTAGAGCACCCAGATGCTGATGTGAGTTCCATCCTAGGCACTAAAAGCATTTATAAAGACTACTGCTGAATGAATGCCAGCAGTATTGAAAGACACCATGTTGCAGAGTATAAGGAATTCTGGTTCTAAACCCAGGTGTGTTATCTGCTTGTGATATGACTTTGGCAAATATTTAACCTTTGGCATACTTCCCATTATTGGGAAGGAAATCATCTCCACCAAGCAGCAGTGTTGGATTATATGTGGTAATAAATGCAAATGCCCATTACTCCACAGATTATCAATGAATATATACATATCAGCACAGTTATCACCTATCTGGGACAATTTTCCAATGAATCATTTTAGGTATAAATAAAACTTGTACTTTTTACCCTAAGAAGTATATTAGTTTTACCCTAATAAATTTTAGTTTATATATAAATATATTAGTTTACATAAGACGAGACACTACTGTCATTTCTATTTCACAGATCCAAGTGCTAACAGTTTTCCTTACACATCATACTATGTTCTTCTGGCACTTTTTCCTTCAAGAAAGGACTGGACTAGCTTCAAGTGAAAATACTGAATGGAAATGTCGGTAATGCTTTATTGAAGGAATTAAATAGTTCAATACACACTAAAGGAACGAGTAAGGATTACTAGAGTGCTACACGGAATTCCTAAGACTAGCCATTTTCCTCATAGGATTATTAGATTAGATATGGGAAACATGACTAGTGTGGTAAAAGTGAACTTTTATTTGCAATACAAAAGGTTGGGTGGGTCTTTCTTGCTGTTCTTAGGGTAAGGTACAAGTAGCACCAGGGAACAGACTGGAAACACACTGAGCAACCATACTGAAGGGCTCTGACTTGTTCTCAAGTAAGGGAACAGTGGCCAGCTGAGGTAACGGGTCACAGTGCATACCAGTACCTGTAGGAATGTGCAGTGTCTAGAGATTTTTTGCTCTTGGTGTACTAGATATTGAAATCAGGTCCTTGTGCACACAGGTGAGTGCACTACCACCAAGCTACACTCCCAGCCCACTGCCAAGGTTTATGGTAAATTCTTGGGCTAAAAGGTGATAGCACTGTAAAAAAAAATTACTTTCAAGATGTCTTTCTTTTCTTGTGTATGTATATAGTTATTTTTCTTCATATAAATGACAGCATTAATATCATAAATGCTAAACATTCTTATGACTTAATGATCAGTAAAAGAGACAATCACCATCTCTATCTGTAACACCATATATATAGGTACATGGCTAGGGAATTAAACAGTTAATTTTATTTATTTATGCTTAGTTTTATGTATGGATGATTTGCCTGCATGTATGCCTATTCATCACATGGAAATCAGAAGAGGGCGTCAGATCCTCTGGAAATGGAGTTAAAGTTGTTTGGTAGCTGCCATGTGGGTGCTGGCATCCAAACCCTAGGTCTTCTGAAAAAGCAGCCAGTGCTCTTAATTCTGGAATCATCTCTTTAGCCCCTAAACAAAATTATTTTTGATAAATTATTTTGAAAAAAGTTTATTATAAATTTATTAGTTTACTTCCCTAATACCATTTTCTTTGTTATGTTTATTTTTTGTTGTAAGACAGGTCTCACTCTATAGCCCAGGCTGACTCAGAATCCAGGATGTAGCCAGGGCTCACTCTACAGCCCATGCTGACTCAGAATCTGTGATGTAGCCAGGGCTCACTGTATAGCCCAGGCTGACTCAGAATCCAGGATGTAGCCAGGTTGGTTTGCATCCTTCTGCTTCATATTCTCAAGTAATGGAATTATAGATGTGAACAACAGGGCCTAGCCAGATTTGTTGCTTTGCTTATTTGGTTTTAATTTTTTATATTTTTGAGAATTTTGTATGTGAGTTCTGTGTTTATATTATTATTTTAAAAAATGATTTATTTTATTTTAATTATGTGTGTCCTTGTATTGTCATGTGTGCATGAAACCAAGTGCCCATAGAGGCTAGAAAAGGGAGCTGGATCTCCTGGAGTTGGGAGTTTAGGTGGTTGTGAGCTGCCCTATGGGTTCTGGGAATTGACCTGGGGTCGTTAGAAAAATAGCAAGTGCTCATAATTGCTGAGCCCTAAAATTTGTTGTTTTTAATGCTCAAATGTGCTATGGCCCAAAACCAGATTTATGTAATATTTAAATAATTTTATGATGATTTGTTTGAGAGTTGCTCTAAAAAGACAGTGTAGCTAGGAAATTGTATCTGCTGAATAAATGATGGCTGAATTGCTGCTAATTTTCTCCTGTATGTGGGGTACTTAGAATTCTCACACAGAAAAGAATTAGGAGACTACTGACTGCCCCAATTTACATATTTGTACACAAAGGAAAGACGTGGTAATCATTTCTCCTTTTTTTCTCGGGGAGATATAATAAAAGATGCACGAATAAATAAAATAGCTGTGTTGGCTTCAATTTTAGATTTAGGCAATTTCTTTTTTCTTTCCTATTCATTTTCTCTATTGCCTAAAACATAGTTCACAGAAATGATACTGCTGTCTTTGTAAATGAAGTTAGGATTGACCAGTACATAAATATTAAAGCCCATTAGCATTTTCACATTAGAAATTAACAAATTCAGAGGCCAGAATGACACACTCTATAGCTTATCCTTCCCTTGGAGGATACTAGGAGTATTCAGGAAGAGATAACTGGAGAGGTTACTCTTAGATGCAAAGGAGTCCTCAGCTCATATACCAAATGGGGCAATTCTGTGTGATCCTGTTCTTAGAAACTTAAGACCGTTATTCCTGACCCTCAACAAGCCAGGAGCTTAGCACGGTGCTAAGGACATAGTGGTGAATGACAGCAAATGTTACCGTGTTTCAAAGATCTGCAAAAAGTTAAAAAAAAACCAGAAAGACCAAAAACAACTATTGACAAGTTTGACGAGAGCACACCATTAAAAACACTAATATTAACAAGAGACTTCACCTCGCCCCATGTTGTAGAACCCTTCCCTGTGGAAGTGATATTTGAAATCTGAAGGTCTCTAGAAATGCAAAAGTTTGTGCACACTTTGTTGATGGGAGAAAGGATGCTGTACCCACAAAATTAAAGAGGCTCACCAAGTTTAAGCACAAGAAGAAAGGGAAAGAGTGGTGTGGGAAGAGGCTGAGGCTTTAGGCAAACACCTATATTTTTATGACTTCAATTCCCAACTCCGTGACAAGGATTCCTGTGAATATGTCACTTTATTAGCACCATTCCTAAACTTTGGGGGTAAATGCATACACAGGGGTATTTTCATATTACCTCTGACTCATTTGGAAAACTGTTAAAGCCTTCTAGTTGGTTACTCAGATGTCTGCTGTACCAGTGCACAGGAAGCTCAAAAGAGAAAAAGTAAGTATATGAATCTATGAAGCATCACAGGCCTACAACTCAAATCTACGCAGCCTTAGAATATAAGATCTCTATCTGTTAGCAAACTTTGAAGAAAAAGAAAAGAATAAACTCCTCCCCCTAAATACTTAAATGCTGTCAAGGCCTACAAATTCTTAAAATTATTTAGTTAAAAACGAATCATTACAATTATGCATTCAAATACATGACAACATAATTTTACAAATACATAATTTATTACATTTATGAGTTCATAGTAAAATAGAATTGTAAGAATTATAAAAATGAATTAGGAGTAAAAAAAATGAAACATTAAATCTCCAAATCTTAGAACCTGAAAAATTCAAATTCTAGGGATTTTATTAAACCTCTTGAAAATATTGTTCTTCCAAGAAGGGAAAAAGGGCAATTAAAAATAGACACATTGATGGAGGCAGTATGTTCTTCTGAGCTGGCTTTATTCTCCACTGAATCTCAAATATAGGATTATAGTTTTCTACTTACAGGAAGCTGCCACTGATCTGTTTTCCAGTAACCCTCCAAACCGAATGGGAGATGCTTATGCAGGACGGCACAAGCTTCACCATTCTCGGTGGTTCTCCGTGTCAGTGTGCTTTGTACAGCAGCTTTCCCAGCTCACAGTTCTGTCAGTGAACAATGAATGTGCTTAAATATTTTCCAGATTCATCATGGAAGCTGCTTTTCTTCTCTGCACTGTAATCACACTGAGCTGCAAACAAAAGAAACAGTCAGTAAGTAGTTTCTCTGTGGAGAGTATTAGACTAAGACAAAGCACGGTGTGATATATCACAACCAACAGCTATCAAGTAGTCTGAGGGGAAGGGCCTTGAAAGACTTTTTTTGTGTGATCATTCTATTTTACTCTTGAAGTGTCTGCCTTATATTAGAGAAATGCATGCCAAATGTGACAGTCTATAGCTCAGCGTGATACACTCTGAATTCCTATATTCCACACATGGTGAAAAACATTTAGATAAAAGTTAATCAGCAAAGTATCTCAAACACAAATTCAGTCTGGGCAAATATAAAGCAGAGCTGGTAACCAGATCATTACAGATTTTAAGGAAGACAAGTCTAGCAGGAAAGTAATGTTTGAATATTAACTGGGGTTAATTATATGAACATATGATAAAAAGATTGAACAATTCAAAACAACACGAGCACAAGGTGGGTTTCCTTCCCCAAACTGTCCTTCACTCTAGTTCCCTCTTCAGATACAATCTCTATCTTCAGTTTGCTTGTTTATTTATGGAGCGACAGGATCTCATTATGTAGTCTAGATTAGCCTTGAGTCTTGTTATCCTCTAGCATAAGCCCCGAGTCCCAAAACTGCAAGAAAGAGCTACCACCTTCAGCTACCTGCAGCTGTGAAGTATTTGTGTATGTGTGTGTGTGTGTATGTGTGTGTGTGTGTATGTATGTGTGTGTGTGTATAAATATATATATGTTTATATATATTTTAAGTGTACACATGTACCCAATCAGGCAGGCACACCTTTTACCAGCTAAAAAGTCTGAGTCTACTTTCCTTTACACTTAGATTATCTGCTTCAGAAATAATTGCATTTTAGATTTACTCTATTTCTCTTAATATTTGCAATATTTTTCCTTTCTGAACACAGTTTTATTCATCTTTTAGTGCTGAGTATTTGTATGGATATTTAATCTTTTAAAATTAGAGGGAAAGTTGGGTGTGGTGGTTTTTTTTTTTTTTTGGTTTTTCGAGATAGGGTTTCTCTGTGTAGTCCTGGCTGTCCTGGAACTCACTCTAGACCAGGCTGGCCTCGAACTCAGAAATCCACCTGCCTCTGCCTCCCAAGTGCTGGGATTAAAGGCGTGCGCCACCACCGCCCGGCTGGGTATGGTGCTTTTAATCCCAACACTTAGGATGGAGAGGCGAGCTAGGCAGATCTCTGAATTCCAGGTCAGCTTAGATGACATAGTGGGTTCCAGGGGAGCTCAAGCTACATAGAGATCCTGTCTCAAAACAAAGACAAAATGCAACAAGAAGAAGAAGCAAGAGGAGTAGGAGGAGAAGGAGGAGGAGAACAACAACAACATGCTACTAAATGACAACATCCATGTCATCAGTGGCTAGGAATAATGTTCTTTGCTAGTAACAGTACATTTATACCCAATGCTAATTAACAGCATTTTTGACTTAATTTGCTTTAATTGCCTAAATGATCACAGAGCTAGTCTCTTTTCTTTCCTAAAAGGAGGAGCTATTGCTCCTAATTTAGAATTATATACAAACATATATATATAAATTGAATGTACATTATGAGAAATGACTACTTACATAAGAATTTCACTGATATACTATACTTTCCAAATTACTTCCCAGTGGCTAAGATGATGATGATGATGATGATGATGATGATGATTATTACATTTTGGATTTGGTTATTTACAAATGTATGTTCAATAAAGGTAACTTGTACCTGAATATTTTGTTTTCTAAAATAAAAATACAGTTTGAAATGCCAGAAAGATACTCTTAAATAGAGACATGAGTATCTACCTAATTTTGGACGGGATGTTATGTCCCATACAGTGTTATGTGGCAGAACCTTTTGTGCAGACAGTGATGCTCTGTATCTGCTCTGCCCAATCTTCCTGCTAGCCACACAGTTATCAAACACTTCAAAATCTGGCTAGTATGACATCAAGTTTTTACTTTATTAAATTTCAATTAAAAAGTTATCTCTGGCTACCAGAGATACATAGTAATTTTAGATGTAGGTATAGCTAGAAGATACTGATGTTTATTTTTTTAGCTTTACTTTTTTAACTGCAAGTACTAAAGAGATTAATTTTATGCAGGCCAACTGACTGAAGATCAAACTATCAGTTCTCTGAGAACTTTATATTTCATCTATGAAGGTTGTTTATCAGCTCTGGATAATGAGGATGTCCCCTACCTGCTGGGACGCTGAAGCAGCTCTCTCTTCTGCCTGACTTAGACGCCTTTGAAGTCTGCTGGCTTTTTCTTGATGTTCCAGAATTAACTTTTCATTCTTTTAAGGGGAAATATAAAACAAATTCAAGTCCAAATATGATATAGACATATTTTATGGATTAGCCAATGAAAAATCTAGACATCATTTACTACTTATAAAATAAAGATAACATTATCTCCTCCTTTACATTTCCCAATTATATTTTGGATATACTTGGATATAATTTCCAGTTATAGGCACAGTATCGTAATGTTGATTTTACTTCTTCTTAAGTCAGTGGTTCTCAACCTGTGAGTCACAGCCCCTTTGGCTGGTGCTGACTGACCCTTTCACAGGGATTGCATATCAGATATCCTACATTTCAGATATTTTACATTATGATTCATAACGGTAGCAAAATTACAGTTATAAAGTAGCAACAAAAATAATTTTATGGTTGGGGGTTACCCCAACATGAGAAACTGTATTTAAAGTTTGTCATATTAGGAAGGCTGAGAACCACTTCCTAAGTTATTTCCTCCCCCTGATATCATCAAAGACTCAATTTGACAAACGTAAAAGCAAACTGAATTACAAATGCAAACAAGACTGAGTGTCTGGTTTGTTGACCTTGTGGTGCTCCAGGTTCTAGCAGGAAAGCACTGGGCCTTACAACTATAGCTTCAGTAAAGGGTTGGAGTGAACTCTGTTTCTGTGCGTTCCCCAGGACTTCTGCACCCTGCAGAAGCTATTAGGGTCAACAGGATTATTAGACATTGCCATGTATTAAAATATAGTCCCCCAAAGATGCTGCAGTTTTAATCTCCTGTATTTGTGAGGCCAGCACTGTAAACACATTCTTACTTCTGGAACCATAAAGACACAGTTTTATGTTATTTTACTCAGCCTTGTTTGTAATACCATGATCTAGTAGGGACTATAACAGGACACCAAGCCATCATTACATACTGTTACCTCAACAAGTTAAAAACAATTTGTCAACTGATGTGTTCTTTTCCACACTTTCCTGCTT